>JZLH01S0634195.1:0-25311 GCA_001188425.1 Eucidaris tribuloides | reverse complement strand
TGATCAGAAATACCCCTTCAAAAAGGTTTTGCTCAAGTTGCATTACCGTGAAGTAAACAGCTACTTCAAGTAGAAAAGTTTGATCTAGACAGATGTTCTTTATTTTTTTTTAAATACTACAAAAATACAGTGCTGTTATTAGTGCCAGAATAGACCACAAAGCGAGTTTTACATCTGAAAATTTCCAATTTTTCCAAAACCGCTCGCTCGCTACCCTCGCTCGCGAGGTAGATACATGATAATTTCATGTTTAAATGATCAGAAATCCCCTTCAAAAAGGTTTTGCTCAAGTTACATTGCCGTGAAGAAACAGCTACTTCAAGCAGAAAAGTTTGATCTAGACAGATGTTCTTTTTTTTTTTAAATAGGCCTACTACAAAAAATCAGTGCTGTTATTAGCGCCAGAATAGACCACAAAGCGAGTCTTTACATTCTGAAAATTTGCAATTTTTCCAAAACCGCTCGCTCGCTCGCAAAGTATACATGTATATTCATGTTTGAATGATCAGAAATCCCCTTCAAAAAGGTTTTGCTCAAGTTGCATTACCGTGAAGAAACAGCTACTTCAAGCAGAAAAGTTTGATCTAGACAGATGTTCTTTTTTTTTTTAATACTACAAAAAATCAGTGCTGTTATTAGCGCCAGAGTAGACCACAAAGCGAGTTTTACATCTGAAAATTTCCAATTTTTCCAAAACCGCTCGCTCGCTCGCGGGGTAGATACATTTGTATATGCATGTTTGAATGATCAGAAATCCCCTTCAAAAAGGTTTTGCTCAAGTTACATTACTATGAAGAAACAACTACTTCAAGCAGAAAAGTTTGATCTAGAAAGATGTTCTTTATCTTTTTTAAAATACTGCAAAAAAATCAGTGCTGTAATTAGCGCCAGAATAGACCACATTGCGAGTTTTACAACTTATCATTTCTAAATTTTCTCAAACCGCTCGCTCGCTACGCTCGCTCGCGGATTATGTGTAGGCCTATAGATTTCATATTTCAAATCGAAACCCATTTAAAAAAAGGTTGGGTTCGAGTTAGATTGCCGCTAAAAACAGCATCTTCAAGCAAACACCTAATCTGATGGTGAAAATATCTGCTTGCGCCCAATGCCCCTTTTGACAAAAAAGTGCCCTTTTTTGGCTTTGCCCCCCCCACCCCCCCAAACGAAAATACGTTCCGCCGCCCCTGATTAATGACCTGGATAAATGTGTTTAAAAAATGCAGCTTGCAATTACATGCAGATGATACTGTACTCTATTTTTCAGATAAATCTCCAAAGGTAATTGAATCGGTCCTGAAAACGTGTGAAAACGTGTGGTAAAATTGTGTGCTATTCGTGTAGTATTTATGTGGTATTGTGAACACGTGTGCTAAAATTGTGTGCTATTCGTGCAGTATTTATGTGGTATTTGTGTTGTATTGTGTAGTATTTGTGTGGCATTTGTGTGGTGTTTGTGTGGTATTCGTGCGGTAGTCCTGTGATAGTCGTGTGTTGTATGTCCAAAGAAACAACAGGAATATTCTGTGGTATATGTCGAAAAAACAAAACACAGGAATATCCTGTGGTATATGTCCAAAAAAAACAGTAATAGCCTGTGGTATATGTCAAAAAAAACCACAGGAATATCCTGTGGTGTATTCCTGTGGTACTTTCTGTGGAATTTTCTGTTGTACTGCTGTGCGGTATTACCACATGAGTACCACAGGATATTTTTGTAAGGGTTGCAACTTGTTCATTGACCTTTGACCCTTGACTTTCACCTTTGGCCTCTTTGAATCTACAATTTTTTCTGCCTTTTGTATTTGCAATAAATCACCAAATAACAAACAAGCATTCCCAACTGGAGTTATATGAAAAAAAATAGCATTTTGGGACAAGATTCATTGACCTTTGATCCTTGAGGTTAACATACGACCCCCTTGAACTTAGGCAAATTATTTGCCCTTTGTGTTCGCTCCTAATCACCAAATTATATTACAAATGAGCATTCCAACCGGATTTATAAGCAAAAAATATACCATTTGGGGACAAAGTTCATTGACCTTTGACCCTTGACCTTGACATGTGACCCCTTCGACTCTTCTAAATTATTCACCTTTTGTGTTTGCACATAATCACCAAATTATATGACAAATGAGCATTACTAACTGGAGTAAGCAGAAAATAGCATTTCGGGACAAGATTCATTGACCTTTGACCCTTGAGGTTAACATACGACCCCCTTGAACTTAGGCAAATAATTTGCCTTTTGTGTTTGCTCCTAATCACCAAATTATATTACAAATGAGTATTCCCAACTGGAGTTATAAGCAGAAAATACTATTTTGACACAAAGTTCATTGACCTTTGACCCTTGACGGATTTGCCTGAAAATCTTATGATTTCATCCTTGCTCCAATGTTTCAACCTTGGTGCAGGTTTCATTAAAATCCCTTCAGTAATTCTTCAGTAATCTTGTTCACAAGAAAGTGCAGAGGCACGGACGCAGGGACCCACGGAAGTACGGACGGACAACCCAAAAACATAATGCCTCCGGCCCCCTTACGGGGCGGAGGCATTAAACACTAAATAGCTCATCGTGAAACTTATTTGATAACTCAAGTATGCACTGATCGTGTTACAATCATACTATTCGCAAAGGTAGTGCAGCATTGTGGTGTCCTCAATGAAAGAGAATGTCTCATACAATATGAAAGCAACCATCAGTTATGCACCATACAACTTTCAGTTAAGCTACAAAAATATGATCAATGTCAGTTGCTGCTAGTTTAGCACTTGAAATCAAGCACAGCTGATGATGGCGATGGTGGTTACACTGTAAAGGTTCTGTTGTTTTGATTCCACCACTTTTACTTTGATTCCTTGGGACGTAGGTGTAATTCTGATTGCCTCGTCATAGTGATTCATGTTGGCGTATTATTTGATACAGAATAAACCTTACACCACGGACTCCAATTGGTTCTCGGACAACCTAGATGACAATTGCCACCCAGATCAATTACAATGGCAGGGTATCTCTTTTGCATGCCTAAAAATTAACATTGTGTAAATACAATAGCATTTAGAAGAAAATGCCATCTGGAAACCTTTAGCAAAATATAGGAGCTAGAAACTCAGTTTTAGTGAAATTATAGTGACCGTTAGACTCTGATTTGAATTTTTTCTCGCGAGAAAAAAAATTCCTACCGCAGAACGTACACTAAACGGCTATTGTTTTTCTTTCGCATTTTTCACATTCTAGGCAACTACTGACCCCCAAATTTCACAGACATGCCTTTCATCAATAACCTCAGGGCATGGACAATCTTTTCCTGGTCTGTGGGGATGTTTGCAAATGAGATCCACTGCCTTTAACGCCCAAGAGGAGAGTAACTATCCATGCCGTAATTGTCCGGGTGGTAATCGTCTTCTGGGGTATTTGTCCTTGAGGGGATTTGCCCGGTGGAGGGGGTGAGTAGGGGGTATTCACCTCGAGTGGTAATTGTCCAAGAGGTAATTGTCTACTAGGGTATTGTCCTTAAGATTTCCCGGGGGTGGGGGTTGGGAGGGGGTATTCATCCTTGAGCGTTAATTGCCTTCTGGTGTATTTGTCGCTGAGGGGATTTGCCAGGGGTTGGGTGTGGGGTGGGAGAGGGAATTCATCCTTGGGTGGTAATTATCCAGGCGGAAATTGTCTTCTGGGGTATTTGTCCTAGAGGGGACTTGCCCGGGGCGTGAGGGTTGGGAGGGGGTATTCATCGCTTGAGCGTTAATTGCCTTCTGGTGTATTTGTCGCTGAGGGGATTTGCCAGGGGTTGGGTGTGGGGGTGGGAGAGGGAATTCATCCTTGGGTGGTAATTGTCCAGGCGGAAATTGTCTTCTGGGGTATTTGTCCTAAGGAGATTGCCCGGGGCGTAGGGTTGGGAGGGGGTATTCATCTTTACGGTGTAATTGTCTGGGTGGTAGTTATCCGGGGGATGATGATGGTGAATTGGTAATTTTGGTGGAGATCATCTGATGACGATGATAATGAAGGTGATGGTGAGAATAATGATGATGATGATGGAAATGTGATGATGACGACTTTGGAGGGGTGATATGATATCAAATTGTTGATGGTGGTGACGCTTAAAACTCAAGAAGATGCTGGTGATAAAGATACATCGTAGCTGGGCTCGTACATGTATCTCAAAGAAACAAAGTTTTCAAGAGAGTAAACAACCATTTTTATTTTAACAAATTACGTGCGTATGCTGTGTTATTTGAACTCAAAACCATGTTTGATAATCAATTTGATATGAAATGGTTGAAATGCACAACAAATAATTTGGAAGGCTGGAAATTGAGTTACGAGATTGCCCACTAAATCCTAAAATGAGATACAGGGTTTTCAAAAATATTCATTTTGACATTACCTTTTTTTAGATATGCAACTCATGTGGTTATTAGAAGATGAATTTCGAATTAAACTTCACATTTAATAATAATAGTCCATTATACCTATCGGAGATCGGTCTCTATGCCCTTGGATATTATTACCCTGGTCACTGGGATACCGAGTTCTGACCTGCACAAAAAGTGCACCATTTCCACTCCCTGGGGAGTATTCCTAGCTGAGCTGCTAAGTAGTAGCGCATCAAGCCAGACAAACTAAATCATTCTCACCCTACCAGGTACCCATTTATACTCCTGGGTGGAGAGAGGTTAATGCAGATAAAGTGTCTTACCCAAGGACACAAACGCCGGCCTCGTCAGGATTTGAACCGGGGATCTCTAGATCGGGAAGCCATGGCCTTACCTATTCAGCCACGACGCCTCCACGTTTTATCCAAAAAAAAACTTATATTTTCACCAACATTTGAGATACGAGGTCAGCCCAGCGATGACATACTACATCAAACTGTGAAAGATAACACCTCATAGAGTGCCATATTTAAAAGAATGTGAGCACCTGTATTGTATTGAGGTAATACAAGTATACAGGTGACTCCCATTATAACGCAGTCCTCGGGACCAGCAGTTTTCTTTCATTGTATCGAAGTTTCGTTATAACCAAACAGTTAAAGTATATATTTTAGAACTGAATTTTTACTTCGTTGTAACAGAAATTTCGTTATAACTGTGTTCGTTATAACGGGAGTGCACTGTAATAGACTCTCACTATAACAAACTCCTTGGGATACGGAAAATTACAAGGGTTGCAAAAACAATAAAATACGAGGGAAATTTCAAATTTCGGACGGGAACAATAGTCCGGCAGGTTAATCGTAAATATCGACCCAATTATTCACTTTTGTCTAAAAGCACCAAACTTGGCACAGATGTTGATTAATATATAATAAACAAATTCAGATATTGGGCCCTCGGCAATTTTGCCAAGGAGAGCCGTGGCAGCAATTTTATTTTTTTCCAAAATGGCCACCTTGAAGAGTTGTTTTCTAGAATTTGGAACAGAACTATATTTTACCACGTGTGTGACATCATATTAAAGGGGACTAAATATATTTAAGAAGATTCAATTACATTTTAATTGAAAATTATGAGTAGAAATTCAATTTTTTACCATTCTTTCCAAAATTATGAATAATGTTCCAAAATATATATATCTGCCGGACTTCAATTTGTTCATTATAATGTGATTTTGTTATATCGGTATCCTTTATAAGTTCACTGTAATACGAATTAACAGAAAAGAAACACAAGTGCCACCATTTTATGGTTGAGATATGGATCATCGTTTGAGAATATTTAATGACAATATCTTCTTTTATAGAATACAGACGAAGTTAGTCATTATACTTGTCATATGTTTGAAACTGTCCTTTCTTCATAGATAAGTTGTAGCGTTTTAAATACAACACTTCCACCACACACTCACAGCATGGTGATATATGTTGCCATTGCCAGTAATAACAGAGGAATACACACAAAATTATGAATAATAATAGGATTTCACTTGTCAATAACAATAATAATATTTCCTTTTATCCTCAATTTCACCTGTTATGCAACTTAACAATCCAAATTGGTATAATAAATTTAAAATGAATGGCATTGTTATGTAGTCCCTACTTTCTTTATTTACCACAGTTTCAAATTTGTTTTGTATGAGCAAAGACATGGATTTTCAAGAGAAATATTATCTAGCAAACTTCAATTGTCAATGAAATTTGAAACGGAATACCTATCAAATGTTCTTCCACAAGAAAAAATATGATGGCAATTGTTTGGACTAACAACTTTTGTTAAAATTTATTCTTGGTTTTCAGTGTTCATCAAAATTCACAATTGTCAATGAAATTTGAAACGAAAAATATCTATCAAATGTTCTTCCACAAAAAATAAGATAGTAACTGCTTGGACGAACAGAAGTTTTGTTTAAGTTTATACTTGATTTCCTGCGTTCATCAAAACTCGAAAGGAAATTATAACATGCACTGCGCACACCAGAATATTGCTTTGTATATCACCTATGCATGCATTTATGGTATAACTGATACTCTCAGAGGCCATTTCAAATTTTCTAAAAAGATGAATTATATATGGTAATTGGTTCTCAGATCAAGACGCTTTGATTATACCTTCTTGCCTACAATAGAAGATGGTCTTAATGAAAGTTGGCCTACTAATTTTGAGAATGCTACGGACAAGACTAAATGCTTCTACATAGTATACTGAAGACTATTTCTCCCCCTATAGTTCAGTCAGCAGACTTTTACTAGTCTCTTTGTAACATATTCCAAACTTCTGCTATATATCGAATGATCAATAAATAAAGGATTTTACAGAAATCTGTCGCTTTATGATATCTGTATCACAGTTCATTTAAATAGAATATGAATATCGTATGTATCAAATCATTTGCATGTTCTCATTTTAATTAAATAATCACAGATGGATAAGAAATCATACTAGGTATATGCTCGATGAATTTTAACATCCACATTAGGTAAATCTCAATAGCAATTGAGCTCTATGACTCTTTAACTTCAAACTATTCAATTAGACAGGGAGATCAGCAGGTATTGTCAAAAAACTTCATGAGTATAACATGTAGAGTACA
Source organism: Eucidaris tribuloides (assembly GCA_001188425.1). Taxonomy (NCBI): domain Eukaryota; kingdom Metazoa; phylum Echinodermata; class Echinoidea; order Cidaroida; family Cidaridae; genus Eucidaris; species Eucidaris tribuloides. The sequence goes on along the minus strand of JZLH01S0634195.1, from coordinate 18,266 downwards.
TGAAATACCAATGGAGTAAGTTAGAAGTGGCAAAAATTTAATATGAGCATGACAGGGGAAAAATACATGAACATAGCATGCTAGAGCTTACAAAATGTTACTAAAATGAGTTGATTCATCTGCAAATCTTGGGTATGTTAACAGAAAGAATTTGCAACACCTGGTACATGTAATAGTCACACTGACACGACAATAATGATTCTTTATTAGTTCCTTGAATCGTGATCAGGATCTCATTTTCAAAACAGTTTGTCCCTCTATGTGGGGGGAACACAACGTTGTCACCATGTTGTCACCATGTGTTAACACAGTGAACACAATGTGAACACACCGCAACACGATGTGAATTTGGCACATTTTAACAGAGTTTCACTGCGACCACTGTGTGGTGACAAAGTTTACATTGTGTAACAAAAATGTGTTGTTTCTGGCAGGTCACGACCACACTGTGTGGATCTGGATCATTTTCTGAGTGACACTGTGATCACTGTGTGGTCACATAGTTCACACTGTGTAACAAACCTGTGTTCATAATGGCAAGTCATGACCACTGCGTGGATCTGGTACATTTTCTGAGTGACACAGTGTTCACTACGTGGTCACGGAGTGGTCAGAGCGTGTTCACTGCGTGGTCACAAAGTTTACACTGTGTTCACAGTGTGTTCACAGTGCATTCACAATGTGTTCCCAGTGTCCCCCCCCCCCCCCCCGGCACGGTTAATTCCATTCGCCCTTTTGTTCAACAAAGATAAACAGAAAATGTTTCAGTGATAAAAATCCGCCAAATTCATGTCTCCAAACATTGTGACAAAATTACGTAAGGACATGTGTGTCTATGTGTTAATAATTGTTTTGCAAACAAAAATATGTTTTAAAAATGTTAAGGTATTTTTCCTACAATGGGCCATATAATAGGTATTTTCTACACTATGTCACCATCAAAAAATTTCAATGAAACAAAATTCAGTTGCTCTTCAAGCACTTTTTTTAAATTTCCTGAATTGAGTCCGTAACTACTAATAAATCTGACTGCTGGCCAAAACTGCTACTACTCAAAGGAAAACGTTAACTGCAAAAAAAAAAAAAAACAGAGACAAATTGGATTCAAAGATTTAAAGCATGAAAAAAAAATGTTATATACTCAGGGTCTAACTGTCTGAAGGTATTAATAAATATGAGGATAGAGCAGATACATCTGTTTATTGTTATAATTGATAATCGTAAATATCAATTTCATTGAAATACCTGAGATTATTTTCATTATAGTTTACAAATAAAGTCTTGAAAAAATTTTTGTGTACATTTCCTCATCAGTATCTGTATATGACTTGAATGCTGTCATGCATAATATTCATTCTCCTGTCAAGTTTTAGGACAATAGGATTTCTCTACTTTCGTAGATAGAGAAATTGCAGTGGAAATTTTAAAATAAGTTGTGTGGTATAATCATATAAGCATTGGTATCTAAGTTGGCAAACCTTGAACTAAAATGAGCAACAAAATTCACAGAGTTTAAGGTGAACAAAAGCTACTCATCTACGTATATTCAAAGAATAAACAATAGTGAAAAATTTGAGTAAATTTCGCTGAACTGTTCAGGGGTTATGAATATTCAAAGCTTATCTTATCTTCATTATGTAAGATTCTTACATGAGCAACTCTGGCAATATTTGCAATAATGGAAGTGTTAGGGAACTCCCCGTTGACTTTGTAAACAAATTTTCACCTTCTGTCATTTTACACCAAGAATCCGATTTCCCTTTGCTTGCTGTTGACATATGTAACAGGAGATATTATTCTACAGGCTTTTTTGAAAGAATCGGCTCACCAACTTAACTGACACTTGAGAATAATAAACATTTGTGAAAGTTTGTATACAAAACCAATGGGGAGTTCTCTGTACTCTCATCACAAAATGTGGCAGAATTGCCACTTAAATAATTGTTCTAGGTGTTACGGTGCATAGCAATCGATGGTTGATAATTTATGCCACATTAAGGATTCAAACTTCCATATTGAGGATGAAATCCACTATGAACATTCATAACTCTTAAACGCTAATGTGAAATTTGCTCAAACTTTTACTGTTTTCATTGTTTTGTATTCTCTGAAGGCACAAAGATGTCTGGGTTTCATTTCAATTTGACTAATTTATGGCTCGAGCCTGCAGTGACATCTTTATTTTGGCACAGACATCTTGCAGATGTGGATTTTTTATATGGTGTGAAGCTCTAACCGAGCTTTTGTCATGGTAACACAATCGGTTTCATTAATCCCATTCAAATTGATCATCTTCTGTCTTCACTGACTATATCTTATGTTGGTGCAATGGATGAAAGATGATGAACGGAATTTATCATGCGATATATATCGCTCTTGGAAGAAAATGATATGTTTATTTTGCTTGAAGTCCGTTGGCACTTTATGGCTCAAACTTGGTAGACTTTGCAGCAGGGGGCGGAGTCAATGGTCAAGCCCGAAATGAAAAGTCTAATCTTCTTGGCATGCAACAGAACTCGTTTAGCTGACTACGTTGAAAATGGAGAGATCTGATAAGCTGCTACAAATCTGCACAAAAAACAAAACAAAATACAAACAATTTTGAGATTAATATCATAAAGAGGATCCTAGTTATAACGAAGACTTAACACTATGACAATTACCTTCTTATATCTGGTTCCTCACTATCTCAGGGTCCAAAAACACAGAAATATGAAGAGTTGGGACGTGCAAAATCACCTTGTTATAAGAGGGTTTTGTTATATCCGACCTCTTTATAATGGGGTTCCACTGTACATTTCAATGCTAGGCTTTGTGATGGAAAAATTGGTCCGTGATAACAAAATTACTGCTCTGGGCAAAATTACTTTTGAATTCAAATGTTTGAGATTTTCAGTGAGACATTGAAACATTTATGAAAAAAAATGTGAAAAAATAACTGATAGTGCAAACATTTCAGTACATCTTCCATTATCATAAAGCTTTTGGCCAGAAAAGTTACCTACCATGAAAATAAGACTTTATAAATTCAAACTAACCCATTGGCTATGGAGACCATATGTGTCCTGTGTAAACTCTATGGGATTGTCAGAATCTTCTTGGCAACAGCTTAACTAAAGCAATTGCCATTTGTCTTATATTATGCCAGTATTGAACCTAAGACCACAGGTTCCCAGACCGAGGCCACCTGTCCAAAGGGTTTGTACAGGTGACTTGGACCGAGACCGAGGCCACCCATCCAAAGGGTTTGTACAGGTGACCTGGACCGAGACCGAGGCCACTCGTCCAAAGGGTTTGTACAGGTGACTCGGACCAAGACCAAGGCCACCCATCCAAAGGGTTTGTACAGGTGACTCGGACCGAGACCGAGGCCACCTATCCAAAGGGTTTGTACAGGTGATTCAGACCGAGACCAAGGCCACCTATCCAAAGGGTTTGTACAGGTGATTTAGACCGAGACCAAGGCCACCTATCCAAAGGGTTTGTACAGGTGACTCGGACCGAGACCAAGGCCACCTGTCCAAAGGGTTTGCACAGGTGATTCAGAACGAAACCGAGGCCACCTATCCAAAGGGTTTGTACAGGTGATTCAAACCGAGACAGAGGCCACCTATCCAAAGGGTTTGCACAGGTGATTCAGACCGAGACCAAGGCCACCTATCCTGTACAGGTGATTCAGAACAAAACCGAGGCCACCTATCCAAAGGGTTTGTACAGGTGATTCAGACCGAGACCAAGGCCACCTCTCCAAAGGGTTTGTACAGGTGATTCAGACCGAGACCAAGGCCACCTGTCCAAAGGGTTTGTACAGGTGACTCGGACCGAGACCAAGGCCACCTGTCCAAAGGGTTTGCACAGGTGATTCAGAACGAAACCGAGGCCACCTGTCCAAAGGGTTTGTACAGGTGATTCAGAACGAAACCGCGGCCACCTGTCCAAAGGGTTTATACAGGTGATTCAGAACGAAACCGAGGCCACCTGCCCAAATGGTTTGCACAGGTGATTCAAACCGAGACAGAGGCCACCTATCCAAAGGGTTTGTACAGGTGATTCAGACCGAGACCAAGGCCACCTATCCAAAGGGTTTGTACAGGTGATTCAGACCGAGACCAAGGCCACCTGGGTTTGTACAGGTGATTCAGACCGAGACCAAGGCCACCTATCCAAAGGGTTTGTACGAGGTGATTCAGACCAAGACCAAGGCACCTGTCCAAGGGTTTGCACAGATGACTCGGACCAAGAACAAGGCTACCTGTCCAAAGGGTTTGCATAGGTGACTTGAACCAAGACTGTAGGCCAGCAGAGATTGGCCTCGACGCCGGCCACCTGTCCAAAGGGTTTGTACAGGTGATTCAGACCGAGACCAAGGCCACCTGTCCAAAGGGTTTGTACAGGTGATTCAAACCGAGACAGAGGCCACCTATCCAAAGGGTTTGTACAGGTGATTCAGACCGAGACCAAGGCCACCTAAAGGGTTTGTACAGGTGATTCAAACCGAGACAGAGGCCACCTATCCAAAGGGTTTGTACAGGTGATTCAGACCGAGTCCAAAGGGTTTGTACAGGTGATTCAGACCAAGACCAAGGCTACCTGTCCGAAGGGTTTGCACAGATGACTCGGACCAAGAACAAGGCTACCTGTCCAAAGGGTTTGCATAGGTGACTTGAACCAAGACTGTGGCCAGCAGAGATTGGCCTCGACGCCGGGCACGGATAGAACACTGCTTATGATAAGAGGAGAAAGAGAAGGGATCCTGTAGACAGAGAGTAACACAGACTGAGGGTCTAATAGACCGGTTTTCCCATAACAGTGAGGGTCCGAGAAACCTAGGGTGCAATAAACCGATTATCGAAAAGGGTCTGATAGACTGATTTTCTACAGACACTGTTTTTAATCAGTCTGTCTGACCGTTTTTGATAATCGGTCTATCAGACTCTTTCAATAATCGGTCTATCAGACTCTTGGTCAATGAGACACTCGGAATATTACACTGTAACCGAGAAAGAAGTGACTTACTTTCTGTAATTGTGTGTGGTTCTGTGGTTTGTCCCATGGGTCTGATCTGTGCGGGTCTGAAGCCTGGTGGTGGTATGTGATTATTCCATGACATGCCTGTGATAAATACAAGAATAGGTTCAATAATAAATGCATTTACAGTACATAGGCTACAAAAACAACAACTACAGCATTTTGATTGTTTCGCAGTCGATAAATATGCTGCTACATTCCCAAGACCATTTCAAGTTCTCTGTTACTGAAAACCACTCAAATTATGTAGCATGAAACTTCACAGAACACTGACCAAGTATTGTATTGTTATTCAAAACGGTGTGTAGACAAAAACTTTATGTGCAGTCTACTTTTATGAAAATTCACAAAAATTAAATATTCACATGTATGTGTTCTGACGGGAAGAAGTGTTTTGTTTGTTGGGTTGGGATCTGTAGGAGTTCTTGACACTCATTTTGATTGACACTGGTACACTCCAAGCAGAAGTCCCAACTCTTGAAGTGGAAAGGTTCACTTGTGTCAAAAGGGGTGTGGGAATAGAAGGGACCATCACTTACTTCTGTTATGTATGTGTTCTGACGGGAAAACAATTATTTGTTTGTTGGGTTGGGATCTGTAGGAGTACTTGACACCCATTTTGATTGACAGTGGTACACTCCAAGCAGTAACCCCTACAGTTGAAGTGGAAAGGTGCACTTGTTTCAAAAGGGGTGTGGGAAGAGAAGGGACCATCACTTACTTCTGTTGTGTATGTGTTCTGACGGGAAAACAATTATTTGTTTGTTGGGTTGGGATTTGTAGGAGTACTTGACACCCACTTTGATTGACAGTGGTACACTCCAAGCAGTAACCCCTACAGTTGAAGTGGAAAGGTGCACTTGTTTCAAAAGGGGTGTGGGAAGAGAAGGAACCATCACTTACTTCTGTTGTGTATGTGTTCTGACGGGAAAACAATTGTTTGTTGGGTTGGGATCTGTAGGAGTTCTTGACACCCCTTTTGATTGACAGTGGTACACTCAAAGCAGTAGCCCTTACTGTTAAAGTGAAAAGGTTCACTTGTTTCAAAAGGGGTGTGGGAAGAGAAGGAACCATGACTTACTTCTGTTGTGTATGTGTTCTGACGGGAAGAAGTGATTTGTCTGTTGGGTTGGTATCTGTGTGGGTGAGTCTGTCTCCGTTAGATTCTGTAATGACTCTAACCAGTGAGGTTTGTCTTCTGCTGTGGTCGCTGTCAACAAAGAAAAAGTAAACAGTCAACAAATCAGTAAACAAGATGTACACAAATCTACAGCATGACTCATGTAGCAGAGCATGCACATATTTCATATAGTCACAAAGTATGACTTTAGGTGATGTCATTACAATTCAGCCATAAATAAAGGTGTTTTGTTTAGCAAATGTTTAACTCTAGAAGTATACCAAGTTTCATTAAAATCACTTAAACACAGTGAAAATAGTATATGCGCTAATCATGACTACAGGTTGTCTAACAAGCACAAAATACATATCTTACGCATCTTCAAGGCTTCTCCCAAGTCCCCTTCTTTCCCAAAATCTCTTACTATTAAAATTTCATCATAATGTGGTGTTTGGTTCTTGTGATATCATTGACAGGCATGTCAACACTTGTTCTCACCTTCTGTGTTTGTGTCTGAGTTGCCTACTCCACCGGTGATACTGATGATAGCTGGATCTTGCACGGCCCAGGACGACCCGGTGGGAGAACCTACCCAGGAATCACCTGTGAACCAATCAGAAATCACCTTAAAGATTGGAAGACCAATCACAGGACACCTTACAGACAGTGATCACTTTCAGATTTACTACATTAATTACGAAATGCATCACCCAGGACAACCCTGTAGCAGAACGTAACCATGAATCACTTGTGGACCAATCAGAAATTGGCGTACAAACTGAAAGACCAATTGTAGGACATCTTACAGAAAGTATTCAATTTCAAATTTACTAAATAACTTGATTACGAAATGCACCACCCAGGACGACCATGTAACAGAACCTACCTGTGAATCACCTATGGACCAATCAGAAATCAGCTTATAGATTAACGGACCAATTACAGGACACCTAACAGAAAGTGACCAACAATTATATCAGAATATTAACAAACAACAAACTTGTTACAATCAATTTAGAATTTGCCAAACTAATCTGAATATGAACTGATATTTTTGAGCAAACAGGTCAATCAGAAAACAAGTTGTATAGTGCATCTTCAAAAAAAATTGTGCAAGAAAAACGTGACTTCTTTGGCAATTACAAATATGGTTGTAACTTGATGCCTGTATAATGCTAAAGGCATTGTCTTAGCTTCCAAATGCTGTTTGTTCTGTTCAATTTGCTTGTTTAAATATTTAGATACGTTATAAACAAGGATGCAATCACAATTGTGCCACTTTTACTATGGAAGAGGGCCTGATGCTATCATTGACTGCAGTAAAAGTGGCACAATTGTGATTTTACCCTTTCGTTGTAAACTAAACGTATCTTAAAACAAGCAAAATGACCAGAACGTCATTTGCAAGCTAAGACTGTGCCCTTGACATTGATGTATTCATCATGTCACAGAAGTATTTTCTAATTCTGAAAGAAGGTTTGTTGTTGTTTGTTGTTTTTGTTTTTTGTAGGCACGCTGTACACCTACCTTCATTTTGGACTGTCCGTAGTCTACTGGTTTCTGGTGTGAAGGATTGTTGCTGGCCAGTACCAAAGCTGATGTTGATGTTGGGAAGCAATGCCCTCAGGCCATCCTGCCAGGTCTTGAGGTGCATATGTTCACTCTGGAGGAAAACCATAATAAAGCAGGGTTCAGTACCGGCACCCTTTGGAACATTTTAGTGGTGTAGGTGTACCACCCAGACCTGCCAACACGCACATGTTTAACTGTTAAAGAGCATTCTCATAACTGGGAGAAGTCAAAAATGCCTCAAGAACCAAATAGGTTGAAGAATTAAACCAAAGATACACCAGCTGGAGTGCATCTCCTGGCTAGAAGGATTTGTCTTGAATTTGGTGACTTGTGGAGAAGCAAGCATTCACTTACTAGTGGGCGATTCCGTGCGTGTCGTATGGGACATTTTGACAACAATTTCTGGTCTCTCAGCTAAATGCTTGAGCAATAAAAATTTGTTTTGTGGTAATTATAAAGTACTAGTGGGTAGCCTTGTGAAAAAATGACAACCCACACAAATTTGTTGTTTATAGGTGAATTAGAGGTGAAAATGTTGCGTGTCGTACCGGACGCAGAGATGTCCCGTACAACATGCAACATTTTCACCTCTAATTCACCTAGAAACAACAAATTTTTGTGGGTTGTCATTTTTTCACAAGGCTACCCACTAGTACTTTATAATTACCACAAAACAAATTGTCTTTCTTCATTTATTTGGACAGCAGATTGAAAATTGTTGTGAAAATGGCCAATTTTTTAACACGGAATCGCCCTAGTATTGAAGTAATCTGGTGCCCATACTACACAACAAATTCACCTGTCACAATGAGAACTCATAGTGATTGTTAACAAGTACTAAATATTTGACCATGACATTTAGACAGAAGCTAGCTTTGAACAGAGCACTTGATTTTAAAGTAGTTTTATAGTTAAGGACTTTTTCCAATCCTAGTTTTCTTTAACATGTCAAGCCAAGAGGCCCCTCCCTCCTCCCCCCCCCCCCGAGTTTTTTTTTTTACGATAAAATACTTTACCCCTAACCAGACTGTATAGGCTGTATAGTTAATTACTTGGAAATAATTTCATATTAATTATGCTAATTTATGCATAAAATCATAATTACAGTCTAATTCACTAATTAAAGCTCCAAATATGCTAATTGTTTAGTCTGGACACTCTTTTTAGTGTTGTTAGCAAATGCACTTGAAAAGAATCTGGTATCAAAATTGATTTCCTTTCTATTTTATTGTTTTTTGAATTTCTTGTGTATTTCCTTGTTTTTTGACCTTTTGTTTTTTCTTGTTTTTTCGCTGAAATTTGTCAGGGACACTTTTGCGATCATAAATAGCATAAAATTAATGAATTTCAATGAGTAAAAGTAAAGATAATCGTACATTTTATGGACGTCGGCTGAAAACACAATTTGTATTGGAATTGTACAGGAAATCACATTTTTGAGCTATTCTTGGTGTGACATGCAAGTACGAAAAGTTGCATAACTTTAGAACCACGTACCTGGACGTCACGAAATTGGTCTCAAAAGATGCGCGAGATTCGAAAGAAAAAGTCACCAAATGCTGCGGCGACTGCCTTGCGCGTTGCGGACATAATGCATGAAACATCCAGGGGGGTTGGATTCAACCCCCCTGCCCTTCTTAGGGTTAAAATACTTAAAACAGTTGCTGAACACTGTTTGATGCATGAGGGGAAAAATTTTTTTTTCATCAGACTTACTAGAGGATTAGGCGAGTGTGGCGACTGGCCAGCCAGTGGATGTGATGGAAACCTTGGCATGTGATTGGGATGGGGGTGGGGTGGGGGAGGGATGGGCTGACTGCCTGTGGGTTGTGTTGAGGGTGGGGCATGGGTAGGGGCTGGGGTGGGCGTGTGCTGCATCCATGGTAGTATCTTGCTTCCACCCACATCTGAAAGAGAACATAAAAACAAGGAATAAATTCAAAAAAATTTATCAACCTTACAGAGGGAGGGGTCATTTACATGTATGAACATTGAACAATAGTATAATTCATATACTGTCTTTGAATTTATCTGTTTATTAATTTATTTCTTCCTTTCTTTCTTTCTTTCTTTCATTATTCATTATTTTAATCAAAAATATGATTTATTTCTTTTAAAACATATGTTTCAAGTTAATAGATATCTATAACTATAAAGAAAATGTTCATAGTTTTCCCAATTCAACAAGAAATCTGTAGTAAAATATCAAATTTACATGAAAATATTTAATGTAATCCCACCAGTTTTATTAGTGATTATTTGACAAATGTTACCCAGTTAAGAACAAGTGTAATAACAACTTAGATTATTGCCATACTTTATATTCTAATAGCATTGACTCAAAGGGTACAATTTGTGGCTAACAAATTACATCAGCAATACCTTTAAGGAGTTAAAGATATAATGCATTTACATTAAACCAAGACAATGCAACATCCAATTACAGAACAGGTTACTTACCAGGTCTGACTGGTCTCGGTGCTGGTATGAAAGGCAGGCTATGATTGGACAGATTGAATCCGGGAGGGGGCTGCGGCAACCTAGATGGGGGGTTGATCTGTAACTCTTTCTCTAGGAGGTCTGCTAGCCCCTGGCTAGATTCCTTCCAAGGATCAAAACCTGCAAGGACGAAGGAAACAAATTTAATTATTTATGGGCATGGATTTGTCCCACTTCACTGATGCATGTTTCATGAATGTTTATACAGTAGGAGGGGGGGGGGGGTGAGAGGGGGGTACCTGTGTGTATGTGAATATGTATACCTGTCTGTGTGTTTGTGTGTACGTACGCGTGCATGTGTGAGTGAGTGTGTGTTTGTGCAGGGAGGTCCCTGGTTTGTGTGTGTCTGTGTGTGTCTGTGTGTCGGGAGTACTTAGCATATTCTAAAGCTATGATTTAAATTTTGAATAATTGCTTTTAAATTTAGGGCACTTCTTTAAATAAGGTCCCAGTAACCTTTCTGTTGTGTCCCTACACTTCCCTTATTTGTATGTATAGTCTTAGTATAAGTGTAACTCCATTTTGTTTGTTCTTGTTTTCTGTGTAATTATTTTGAATTTTGATTACTATGTTTGTTATGTCATGTTTTTACGGAAAGTGTTAAATAAATTGAACTTTGAACTTTGAACTTTGACTTTGACTTTGGAAAGAGAGGAGCTACGTGCGAGATTGACATTCTATATCCTGTAGAGCTTGGATAGCTCAGTTGGTAGAGCATTGGCGTTACTACGCAAATATCCTGGGTTCAAAACCCAGTCGGGGCATTATGTTTTTCTCACACTGCAAAATTCTTAATTCTTTATTTATTTATTTGATCCTACTACTCTAGGATCTTTACTCTTTGGTGTAAATAATCGGACATCGATTGACATGCGCCGTTAAAACCAACACCAACAATCTACTATTATAATACTTACACTTTTTCTTTATTAACAAATTTGGTTGATATCGATTTGTCCCACTTAACCCCAATAGATTCAGGCTATCTCCGGTCTTGTCATCCCAGGGGGGCCATTATGCCCCCCCCCCCCCCCTTAACGATCTCGGCCACAGATCGCGCGATCGCCGCAAAAATTTGCACGCGCATAGAGCTGGATGTAATCTACAAGACTGTATCATTAGATTTTCAAAAAAGACATATTCTATATTTTTTTATAATTAATTATGCAAATTTCTGAATAAAATAATATTTTTGCCTGTTACTCACTTAAAATAGCTTGTAGAATGCTAAGTTTTTGTGCATATATTCTTTCTGACATTTCTGACAATTACCTACAAAAAAAATTGCTGAATCAGAATTAATTTCTTATGTACATTATTATTTTGTGAATTCCTTATGTATTTCTCTGTTTTTTCGACCTTTTATTATTTATTGTTTTTTTTCGATGAAATTTGTCGGGGGGGGGGGGTTGGCGATCATAAACAGCATAAAATTAATCCATTTCCACAATCTACAAACTAAAGTAAAAATAATCATACATTTATGATTTTTGGCTGAAAACACAATTTGCATTGAATTTGTACACAAAAATCATGTTTTTGAGCAATTTCGGAGTTGCATGCATGTCCGAAAAGTCACGCAGCGTAACGGTATGTCAAATTTTTGCGAAAATGGTCTCAAATGATGCACGAGACTTGAAAGTAAAAGACCAGAGAATGGCTGTGGTGAAAAAATTTGTGCGCGGAATAATCATATGAAATTTTTTATTACCCCCCCCCCCCCCCGGATATTAGGGTTAAGAGGGAAAGACCTGTCTCAATGGTAAGCCATTAGAGTTTAAAGGCAGTGGATCTCATTTGCAAACATCCCCGCACACCAGGAAAAGATAACCCATGCCCTTAGGCTATTGATGAAGGGCAAGTCTGTGAAATGTTGGTTTCAGTAATTACCTAGAATTTGAAAAATGCGAGAAAAACTATAGCCGTTTCGAGAAATTTTTTCTCTCGCAAGATAAAAATTCAAATCAGAGTCTAACGGTCACTATAATTCCACTAAAACTGAATTTCTAGATCCTATATTATGCTGAAGGTTCCCAGATGGCATTTTCTTCTAATTGCCATTGTATTTACACAATGCTAATTTTTAGGCATGGAAAAGAGATGCCCTGCCTTTAAATTTGATGACCTTGGAATTTCTGTTGGTGGAATTTGAGTCAGCGATGCAGTCATGGTGTGTTTGGGGTTGATTAATTAAACTATTCATTTGACAATTGTGAACTCTTCTAAAAACAAGGTGCTTCGCGAACCATGAGTCTTGCCTGATTTCGCGATCAATAAAGCACGCAATATGACCTTTTGACCCCAGACGACCTTTGACCTCTCCATCCTCATTAACACACACGTGGTATTACCCAAGGAACATTTGTACCAAGTGTGAACACAATTGATGCAGAAAGAAAGAAATGAGAGCAAGTTAAACCAAAACTTCATAATTTTCGTAAAAACTAACATTTTTGTAACAAATGGCCTCATATTATTTGATCTTTTACCCCTAGATGACCTTTGACCTCATCATCCTCATTAACACAGATGTAGTTTTCAAACCTTCTGTGAATAGATGGTATTCTGAAAATGTTACTACAGTACAGGAGAGAGTAGCTGAAAACAACAGAGCATTTCATTTTTCTTTTAAATCCTCTACAGAAATCCCCACTGCTGACAGAGAACTAACACAGAAATCAATGTGGGGCAATATTTATTGTTGACATTGCAACTGAGGGGTACTTAGGTGGACCCTCCTCCTGTTCAAACTGCCAATAATACAACTATTTATTGCATATGAAGTGAAAGTTAGTCCCACATCATTAAAAATTTCTTTGTTTTCACGCTTTGAATCAGCTCAGAACATTGTAAATCATCCATATAGTTTTATATGTAGTAATTTGTATCATTTATTTATTTTTTCTTTAATCTGATTCAATTTTTATTTTAAAGTGATTATCATATGTATTTTATGTTTGATTTCGATTGTGAATTTGTATGTGAATTTACATGTACATGTCTCTTTATGTACATGCATTGCAATTCAGCTGTAAAGCTGCCATGATGTTTTTTCTTCTGTGAAATAAAATATACCATTGAATAATAATAATAAGGCCTAAAAAAAATTGTAATGTTGCCCTCCAGCGACCGACCATAAAATGCGAAAAATCAGGGTCACAATTTTTTTTTTTTTTTTAGTCAGATCCAAAATATACAAACTCACCATTTTCAGGAAAAGATGTCAGTTTTGAGTAAAGGATTTACCAAAATTCCTATTCAATGACTTAAAACAGCACTTTTATATGCATTTTGCCCATTTAAAAGACCCATAAAAAATATTGGGGAACTCTACTCTTGCAGTTTCGTCCTACATATATTTGCAAAATACACTACGTACATGTGCATTGGTTACATCTGCGTTTTGCTGTAGTAAAAAAAAAAACACAACAACAAAAATTAAAAATCGACCGACCGACCCAATCTTTAAAATTTCCCACTGGAGGGCAACATAACAATTATTTTTTTTAGGCCTAATAATAATTCAAATGTAATATACTTTCAACTGGAAACCAATGAAATGTGGAATTTTGATGATAGATTTTCCATCACCAACCAGTACTCTAGGTCCTCTTTAATTTGTACCTGTATAAGCAAACTGACAAGGGCTGCCACTAAAAATTTTGATTTCCCCCTACGCCACATGGGTATTTTCCCCTACGGACACCACTTTTCCCCTACACCTAATTAACCATATTTTCCCATACGTTTTCTTCTAACCCTAGTAGACTTTTTCCCTACGAAGGTATGTTTTCCCCTAAAAAGTAACCTTAGAAATGCAAATTATCGATCACAATTTCTTCGGCATAGATGGACGAATGTAATCGGATTTCCTGGGAAAATCATGAGTATTTCGGAAAACTGTCAAAACCCCCAACATTCCCTACAAATCATCAAAAAACCCTACGTTTCCCCCGCGGAAGGTCATTTCCCCCGTAGGTATCCCCTACAACCTAAGCATGGCCAAAATGACCTACGGTAGGGGATTTCCCCTACGAGTGGCAGCCTTGAAACTGACTCACCAAGATCATCTTCATTCTGCTTATCTTTCATCTCGGAGGCAAATCCAAAGGCTGCCTGCCAGTCTGTTTGGCTCTCTACTGGTAACATGTCAGTGTTGGCTGTCCAGCCTCCATCATTCCAATCTGTGGTGCACACCACACAAGCAAACAAAATAAGATGATAAATACATTACTTTTCTATTATCACATTATATGTTACCTACATTGAGACACAGATTTCGAAAAATTAATTAATAAATTAATCAATTTAGTAAATGATGACTGAATCAATCAATAGATTAATCAGTTTTCAAAATAAATAATCACAATCACCAGGTTCAAACGGTCAGGTAACATGTCATTATTGGCCGTCCAGCCTCCATCATTTCAGTCTGCGACGCAACACAAATAATATGATAAATAAATTACTTTTCTACTATCAGTTCCCTATCATCTGTGATGCAGCTTGAGACAGAATGAATCAGAGTGTGATCAGATAGTGTCACAGACAGACATTTTCAAAAATGACCATTATTGAAGGCCTAAGGAAAAGTTTAGCATTTTTCAGTACCTCGAGTGACAGCCTCCACAATAAATCATAAAGCAACCCTTCATAACGTATCACTGTTTTCCTTACGCCTTCAATGTTTATTTTTGAAAATGTCTGTCCGTGACACAAACTGATGACGCTTATCAATCAATCGATTAATCAATTATAAACATAAATGTAATAGATAGATGAATAGATAAAGGAATGAATACATACATAAATAAATACATAAATAAATAGATAAAATAATCAATCAAAAAATAACTAAGTGCCCTGGCCCTCCAGCAGGACCACCTAGGTGTACCATTTGAGGAACATTGAATCCCCTCCCTCTCGGGACCATTCCTGCCAAGTTTGGTCCGAATACAATTAAGCATTTTAACTTGCTGAAGACTAGACACAAGATATCTCATAGTACAGGAAATGCGCATTTTAGCAAAATTAAACCGTCTTCAACGGGTCAAAAAGGAAGATGAATATATGACAAGTTTACACACAATGCACGATGGACAAAAAGCGATCGCAATATCGCACGTGGCTCAGGTGAGCGAAACACTCATGTCTTACTGTTTTGTGTCGGTACGCCAGTCAACGGAACCTGTGGGATGTGACGTGTCAGGTTGGTCTGCTGTAAGAAACCATTCCCACCAAACAAGTTTGTGATGTCATTGTGAAATGGAGCTCTAGGGGGCGCTATACCCGGAGGGACACCAGGCTGCCTGGTGTCGGTAATGGCTGGAGGGAGAAGGTCAGGGATGGATTGCACCTGGATGGACAGGAAGAGGGGACATTAGTTAGGATTTATGAATTACCTGACAATCATTGCAAATATTATGCTTGGCTCCTGCTCCTACGACTGATCTGTCAACTTGCTCAGGCACGATCAAGCCAACCTTGGGCCTTTCAGTCTAGTATGGCTGGTAATCGGGGTCAATCTACCATAATCAGTGTTTGTCTGCCTTGATAGACATCGTTCTGGTTACCTACTCAATTATTTTGAACATGACAAAAACTTTTGAGTAGATAGCCAGAGCATTGTCGATCCCCTGATCAAGGCAGATTGGCTCCAATACCGAGCAGCACGAGACCAACCAGGCCAAAAATTGACTTGATCGGGCCTGATCGAGTGGACAGATAGGAAGTGGGAACACAGCATTATTAGCCATTTGATAAATCCTTTATACCACAACACAAATGATATATAAAAGTCCAAATTAACTCTCCTGATCACATATCATGATAGCAAACTGATGTTGAGTGTGCCATACTGACTTTGATGGGCATACAATTCATATGTCAACCAGTTCATTCAGTATCTCATTTGTGCATGATAAATTGTGCTTGATTTAAAAGATCCTGATTTGATTTATGATTTTGCAGTCATATGTTGTCACTTTATTTTTCTAACTTAAGATAAAGTCAGAGTTTCATTCATTTTTACCTTAATGGAATCTTTTCAAAGAGGGAGCAGAGCTATTTCAACACACAAAAAGACAGAAAATAGGCAATTCAACTACAAACACATACACTACTAAATCAATGAAGCTGCTTTTATTTTGAGTCAGATTGGAAGTTGGCAAGTCCACATAAAAGTTCAGGATGTTGACAGCGATTGAAGATATTGCTAAACATGAGGTATTTGCTGTAGGAAAAAGTCTAATCCTCACAGTCTAACATATATTCAGCACAAAACAAGTATGAGGTGTGACAAAAATGAAACGAAAAATGAAAAAGACCGAAGCAATGTCAATCAACCAGCAGCTGATGTCACCATCAACATCTCATCAACACTATGCTATTAATATTGTTCACCTTGCTCACTACGTACCTGCACGTTCCTGCTATGCCCCGTCACAAAACTGAGGATGGCACAAACATAGAGCAGGGAATCGCTCTGCAGTTCCTGGTTCAGTTGGGCTGGGCCTAACCAAGTGTCTTAACCTTCTCCACAAGGTTTACAGACCATTACAGAGAAGTTGCCATTTTTCCATTTGCCTTATAGAGAAGCTTGAGACTCCAAATCAATCCCACCTGGGCCCTTGCTCAACGGAACTACAAACTTCAGATTGATTCTCCACTCTATAATTGTGCCAGTGCCACCTCTAGATTTGTGAAGCGGCAGAGCAGGGACCTGGCACACAGCAGCTCGAGGAAGAGGCACAAAGTGATAGTGGTGAACAAATTTATAGCAGAATGTTGATGAGATGTTGTGCAACACAGTAACATGGTCACGGTGGGTCGATTGATACTGCGTTACAGGTGTGACTGTCACAGTCTTCATTTTTTGTCACACCTTGTAAATACACACACACAAATTCTGCAATTTCTTACCTGTGGTGAAGCATCCTGCGGCGTGTTGTTTAAACTACTACTATCGGAGAGGACTCTTGGCTGGGGGATGTCTATAGGGGGCGCTATACTACTGTGTGTGTGTGATAACGTGTCTGTAAACTCTGTTGTATGCCCGTTGGCGGTGAGTTTGTGAATGTTCGGTGGATCGGGATTGATTTGTGTTTCCGTTGTTGATGAACTGTGATAAGGAAGAGAAAGGAAAATTTCCAAAAATAAGAGCACATGATTAATATTTTGCTGTTCTGATATTTATTACACTCCTTATTTCATTACTACAGTTTAATCAGAATACTGCTGCTATTTACCTCCAAGGTAAATGTCTACATAAAGATGTGTTTTAGTTCTCAGTTCTGACTTTCATACAGATTGAGTAAGATTTCATGAACGTGCTAAAAATGGCATGATTGATTAAAGCCCAAGTTTAGTTTCGGGGATTTTTTGTTATTTGAAAGATTTATGCCCCAAAGTCATAACCCTGCAATAATAGATTCTGAATGTCTTTAGGTTTTTTTCAATTAACTAATGAAAAATCTCGTGGGAACACCCCCAAAATTTTACATTATAGCATCTAAATAAAAAGGCTTTAAGGTTACATGTGTTATACCTCATCTGAAAGAGCAGACGCAGCTCTTTCAGATGAGGTATTACTTATATAACCTTTTAACCCTTTGGATGCTATAATGTAGAATATAGTCAAAAATGTCAGGGGTCCCCCGACATTTTTCATTAAATAATAAAAACAAAACCAAAGACAAAAAAAAAGGTATATGAGTTATACTAAAAGAGCCGAGTCTGCTCTTTCAGATGAGGTATAACACATGTACATGTAAAGTAAAGCATTTTTAACCCTTTAGATGCTGTAATGTAAAATTTTGGGGGTGTTCCCACGAGATTTTTCATTAATTGATTAAAAAAAAACTAAAGACATTCAGAATCTATTATTGCAGGGTTATGACTTTGGGGCATAAAGCTTTCAAATAACAAAAAATCCCTAAAACTGAACTTGGGCTTTAAAGGGTTAGAACATGACAGCTTGACAAAACATACATATAAGACTGGAATAGTCAAAAATTTACTGAACATAGTAATAATACTTTTTTTTAAA
>JZLH01S0634185.1:18690-35279 GCA_001188425.1 Eucidaris tribuloides | reverse complement strand
CTCTTGCACCATACTTGTTCATAATTGTATTAGATTACTGCCTCAGGTGTGCAATCAAGGACGAGAATTCATTGGGATTTACCGTAGTACCTAGACAAAGTCGCCGAGTAGGTCCTTTACGTGTTACTGACCTAGATTTTGCTGATGATATAGCTCTACTGTCAGACACAGCTGTACAAGCTCAAGAACTGCAAGTAAATGTGGAGAAAGTTGCACTCTGTGTAGGCCTACATATGAATGCAAAGAAAACATAATTCATGACCTTCAATCAACCAGACAATATTAAAATACAAACTGTAGATGGCAGCACCCTTGAGAAAGTAGACAACTTCAAGTATTTGGGATCATGGGTGAAATCCACAGAACAAGACATAAAAGTGAGGAAAGCCCTAGCAGGGAAGGCGTGTAACAAGTTGACTAAAATTTGGAAGTCTGACCTCTCAAGGCAACTTAAAGTAAATCTCTTCCAAGCTACTGTGGAAAGCGTTTTGCTGTACGGTTGTGAGACCTGGACTGTAACTAAGAAGATCAATAAAGCCTTGGAAGGGTGCTACACAAGAATGCTAAGGGCTGTACTAAATGTGTGTTGGAAATCCCATACTTCAAACAAAGACCTGTATGGGGATATCCCCTACCTCACAATTAAAATCACTATCAGACGACTACAATTTGCGGGTCACTGTAAAAGAGCCAAGGGAAGAGTGGTATCTAATCTAGTCACGTGGCAACCAACCCATGGGAAGAGAACAATTGGGCGGCCCAAAAAGACATACGTCGATCAACTCCAACAAGATACTAGCTATGAAACAATCGAAATGGAAAATATCATGCTAGACAGGCGTCTTTGGAGAGCCATCATTAATGCCCGACAGCAAGAGTCGACGGAGTGATGTTATCCGATAATAGTACTCACAAGTATTTCAGGGAGTAGAGTCCGGAAAATGAATCCATCTGCAGGTTGCCCAATGTGATATTCCCAATATGTCTGGGGAGAGAGGAAGCGTAAGCTTTCAAGCAATAAATCCTTTCAATATATTAATGCGCAATATATTCATGGATTCAATGATCATTTTCTCATTAGTTTTTAGCTGGATATAATATTATTTGAAGGGAGACTATATAACATTTAAAGTGGTAGGCTAACATTAGTGGACTTTTCAAATTTAGAAAATGTCAACTTTGATACTCTGAGGCTACACTGTAGTGTCATATGGACAATAAACCCTAAATACAAAGTTTGGAAAGTTACACTGCAAATGCGCAAGTTATACATGAATAAACAATAAAACTCGGGGCGAGTTATTAACCTAGGGACACAGTAAGTCTATATGGGGAAATGGGCAAAGGTGAATCTGGTCAACTTACGATTCCTTTTTTAAAGCACCTATAATAACATTTTGAAAATACAAATTTTTTCAAGCGGCTTCATTTTAGACCTATCAAAACACGGTAGGCATGGGGATCATGCGGCTCAGATTGTTTTAACTGTGGTGAATGTAGCCATACCTTTTAAGTTATCATTATTATTCTGTATGTGAATTAATACTCTTATAATTATGTACATAAAATAAATCAGTAAACAAGATCTAATTTCTCCTCTTCCTTTTCTCCTGCTTCCTCTAGATTGATTACCTTTTAATAGCATATGCTTCGCTTAATACTTCTTGTTTTTGTGAATTGTTTTCAATGCCATTTATAGAGTGTCATTTACGAAGTCATTCTATTGTGAGAAATTAAACATCTTTATTTCAGCAACCTACGTCATTGAAGCTATGCTATTTCATGATTTCTGTTCTTATCTGTGATGTATTTTTTCCATTTTTTCGTAAGTTTATACATATTGTGTAAATGAAAATTGTAAAATTGTGATTTGTAATTTATGTCTTCATTTTATTTTATTTACCCGCGACTTATGAAGTAACAGAGACATATTCAACCAGAAAAATTAGAACTATAGAGGTACGTACCTCTCCAATTTGAAAAAAAAAGTATTCCGATTTCGCCATTGCAGGTGGTATTCAATATACCATTTCAGTACATCAGGTGGCAGAAGTGACACGTACAATTTCATAACGAAAAGTTAAAAACGACTTACAAATGTCGTGAGATTAGGCCAATTTCGAAAAGATGTCATATGGAAAATCCTGTACGGGATTATTCTGCAGAACTAACGGGTGAAGTATGCAGAAAAAATGAAACACTATTAGTTATTCACGTAAATAAATGCTTCCATTCATTATCACGATATAGTGGTCCACACTTCTGCAACAGTATTACCATCTTCATTTCTCTTACTATTTGAACGTTGCATTAACAAGAACAATATTATTTCTTGCAAGTGCTTGTACCTGTCAATCAAATGATTTGCAGGGTTACATAAAAAAAGCTAATCCCACTTCTAAAGGTTATTTCATTGGACTTTTAAAAGAACACCTCTTTTGTGATAATCGTTGATATCACACAGCGTAACCGAGTAAATTGTCGCTGAAGACGTTTTGCCTACCTGAGAATTAATACGGAGCTGATATAAATATTTTAGCTGTCCTCAGTATGGACCATTGCCAAAACAAAACAAACACGAAATTAATCAATAGAAGAGAAATCAACTCTATAAACTTAGCATGCGATATTTTAACTGTATTACTAACGAAGCTAAAACCCAATGTTCTTTCTGAATTGATATGATTTATAAAACATATTTGAACATGTACAAAAATTACGCAATTTAACATCTGGGAAGTAATGCCAAAAATATAATGGTGCAAACCTTAGATCATTTATGTCGATGTGAAAAAAATCATTAACGTCTTGTACACTGTTCGCAGTTCACGCAAAAAATAAGAGCAACCTGATTGAAATGACCAGTTTGTACTTGCTTCAGCAACACGGCTAAACATTACTTAGGTGAGCCTCTAACCAGAGTTTGGTCGCATTTGAAGTGGCAGTTAAAAAGTTATTACTAAAAGGTCTTGCAGATGAGATGAACATAAATAGACGAAAAAAACACCTTTGATGACCTTTGACGTCAACACTTTATTTAGGATAGCACTATCAACTGAAGATCCCTAGTGTGGGTCTAAAACACAGTTTAAATTGCGATAGGAGTAATGGTCATAAATTTGTCACGAGACAGGTAACAATTAAATATAGTGTAAACTTTGACAATTTTTGACGGTTCAATTAAAAATGCTAAAGTGTGATATCTGAATTACATGAAAGTTGTTGAATGGTCACCTAAAGTGTAAAACTTTGGAAAGTTATACCGCCATTGGCAAAGTACGTATACCACACATGGATAGCATCCAACCAGCTTTTAATTGCACAGCAGCCTAAAGGGAGAGGTAGGGCAAAACCAGTACTCAAGTGATATATTTTCATATTGTAAAGTACTAAATTTTGGCTGTGAATTACAATTTTCAGGGCTTCATTTTAAACCGAATCAGACTCATTTCAAGCATGGGCGGTACGTAACTAGGATTTCATAAACGGGAAATATAATTGGGTAATGCCATTACCAAGGGCGTAGACAATGGGGGGGGGGCGATGGGGGTTTGCATCTCCCGAATCTCACGAGGTGGGGGATGACATGTACAATCATCCCCCAGGTTTCATATAATATATAATATATACAGATTGAATAGGGAGACGTACAAAGTAAAATAAAATTTGAGATAAGGTTCACTCCGAGAATAATCACACGGTAGACATTTTCAGGTTGATTTCCACGAGCGCTTTCAGATTTATTTCTTCAGGTGGAATGGTCTAACCTGTTAGTTTCATGCATTTATATACACACACAACAAAGTATTTTAATTTACTTTGTATAAAACTTTAAATCTCAGTCAAGGTGATAGTCAAGGTTTTCAATGAAAAGACGGTTACATAAAGAGATAAAAGCGGGAGGTAAGTGAATAGGCGGAAGAGTGGAAAGGGTTCCGTTCTCTCCGTTCTAACTAAGGCAAATACATTCACCAAGAATGAATTAATGTCAAAAAAGGAGAGAACGGAACAAGAAATAGTTCCATTTGTCCACACATTTAACCCAAACAACCCAAACCTTTTTCAAATTATTCACGATTCTCTGTCAACTATTAATACTGATAAAACTCTGAAAACTATGTTAAAAAATGTGAAAGCTATCTCAAGTAAACGGCAAAGTCCAAATCTAAAACAAAATATTGACGAAAGCCGCATTCTCTCAAAACACTGAAATGAAAGGTGGGGTCAACAAATGCAAAAATAAAAGATGCAAAACTTGCCGTTATTTGAATGTTACAGATAAAATTCATCTCGGAGTAAATAACATTGAATTTTTAATTAGATTTCCGTTTACATGTCAAACAAAAAAAAATCTAATTTATTTTATAACGTGCCAAAGATGTAAACAACAATATATTGGCGAAACAGGAGACGTTCTCCGCAACAGGGTGAGAGTTCATCGCCAAAAAATGAAGCAGAAAGAATATAGACAAATAAAGTTAAGTGGACATTTAGATAAATGTGCTGGTTCTTTAGAACCTTGTTTCACAATTACTCCGTTTTATGAAATGAATGATGATGGCAAAAGTAAACGTTGCCTTAAGGAGGAGTTTTTTTTATCAAGAAGTTTAAACCATCTCTGAACAGTATCTAAAATAGTTACTTTATTGCAGCTTCTGTTTCTTGTAAACGGATGGATGTATATTTGTATAATGTTTATAATATATCATATATTACTTACTTAAGTGTATTATACTGTCTGTACATGTATGTTTACTTTACAGTACAGATGAAATCTTTACATCTATCTATATGTGTAAATAATCCTCAGTAACGCATGCTGTATATAATGAACGTCTGCTTAATTATTGTTACTTAATCAGTCTGGTTAGTCGAGAAGTTCGTAATACCCCATTTACTGATTCAGTCTATTCACCGTCCAGTCCATGGACTCGAACTTGGTATACTGTTTAACAATAACCTATAGAAGTAGGACTATTATCCCCTCCCGTTCCGTATCCTTCTCTGTCTAATCCCCCACTCCAACCTACGCGACACTATTATGGTACAACCCTTTCTACTCTTCCGCCTATTCACTTACCTCCCGCTTTTATCTCTGTATGTAACCGTCTTTTCATGGAAAACCTTGACTATCACCTTGACTGAGATTTAAAGTCTTATATACAGTAAATTAAAATACTTTGTTGTGTGTGTATATAAATGCATGAAACTAACAGGTTAGACCACTCCACCTGAAGAAATAAATCTGAAAGCGCTCGTGGAAATCAATCTGAAAATGTCTACCGTGTGATTATTCTCGGAGTGAACCTTATCTCAAATTTTATTTTACTTTATACGTCTTCCTATTCAATCTGTATATATATATATATATATATATTTATATATATATATTAATCAGTAGTATTCTTATTATTACTTTTGTTTAGTATTAAGGTAATTATTATGATTATTATTATGATTATAAGTATTATTATGCCTATTAATATTATTATTATCATCATTATAGTTATGATAATTTATATAATTACTATCATTATCATTATCGTTGTCGTGTCAACTTTATTCCCATAGTACATTCGTATTTCTGATCCCTAAAAAAAATTCTGCTATTTTCGGGATGGTGTCTAACAAGGGACGTTTGCAGTGGACACTGGTGCAATCCTGGGCGGATGCGGGATACATCGTCCACCTTGGCCGAGGGAGGAATGACCTGCACAATTATCCCCTACACTTTTACAAGGAATAATTTTGAACTAAGCAGTTTCATGATAATTTTGTCAAAATGAAAATACGCGGTTCTTGTTGTTGAATGTCCATTTCATGAAACTACCGTTGTCAGAAAGTCAAATATGCTTATGAATCCCCTAGAACTCCTAAGCTTAGGGGGCTTCGCCCCCTGACCCCCACAAATTATCATGTTTTTAAATAATCTACTATAAAAATTTCAGAATACAAAGTTATATGCTCGGATGAAGTGCCAAAAATTAACACGCACCCCACTTTCAAAATGGGGGTGGGTTTTAATTATTGTTGACTGTCCTCTACACACAAAAAAGTGTTAGCAGTGAGTCAAAATAATCTCATGAAATTCCTAAAAGCCTTGAGCTGACCCCCGACCGAGACCCTGTAGCAGGGCTTTCAAGGCGAGCCCCTGAAATTCACCCGCTAGGCGGGCAGCCCCTCTCCCGCATTAAAAAAGAGTTCCGTGGCCCCCTGTGAAAGGTCCGTTTTCTTTTCTTACGCACCCCCTTTAAAAAACTACCTCATATGGGCGTGGCGTGTACCTGCGTGTGCTTGAGTGTATCTGTGTGTGCACGCTCGTGTATGTGTATGTGTATGTGTGTGTGTGTGTGTGTGTGTGTGTGTGTGTGTGTGTGTGTGTGTGTGTGTGTGTGTGTGTGTGTGTGTGGTGCGAGTGTATATGAAGAGTTCGGTTCCAAAAGGTACTACATCCATAAATTCTAGTTCTGAGAAAAACGCGATATTTCAATTGACATATTTAGCAATCTCAGTTTCCAATAATATTTTCCCTGATTGTACTACTGTATGATACAAAAGTAATACCACTCTTCAAAAAAATCTAAGTCCAAGGATTTATTTATAATAAATTAATCAAATTTTTATTTTGGTGGATGTAGTACCTTTTGGAACCGAAACTGGATGTAGTACCTTTCGGAACAGAAATTTTCCTTGACTGTAAATTACAATGCATCAATTTAATCAAGTGGGGGCCTCAAAAGAAGCACACACATGCACACACAGCACACGCAGATCTAAACAATACCCACACAGACACACAGACACGCACACACATACACACACACACACACACACACACACACACACACACACACACACACACACACACACA
Source organism: Eucidaris tribuloides (assembly GCA_001188425.1). Taxonomy (NCBI): domain Eukaryota; kingdom Metazoa; phylum Echinodermata; class Echinoidea; order Cidaroida; family Cidaridae; genus Eucidaris; species Eucidaris tribuloides. Next base: position 28,408 of record JZLH01S0634185.1, on the reverse strand, counting down.
CACACACACACACACACACACACACACACACACGACACGACACACACACACACACACACACACACACACACACACACACACACACACACACACACACACACACACACACACACATACACACACACACACACACACACACACACACACACACACACACACACACACACACACACACACACACACACACACACACACACACACACACACACACACACACACACACACACACACACACACACACACACACACATACACACACACACACACAAACAAACAAACAAACAAAATACACACATCATGCATTTATACATGTATATACAAACTCAATACAACCCACACTAACTACATACGTGAAAACATATACATGGGACTACATGAAATCTCATTTACTCTCTCTGCTGTTTGTTGTCACTTCGCCTTTGTTTTTACCCACTCCATTTCATTTTGGGTCCTTTTCGCAATAAAGCGAAACTGCAAGTTTAGAAGGTTGTAGAAGATCAAGTCAATACTGCTCTCTGATTGGTCCTTTCCCAATGAACGTGGATGTAGTACCTTTTGGAACCGAACTAAAATGGATGTGGTACCTTTTGGAACCGAACTGATTTTTGAGTGTCATTTTTTACAACTTTGCAATTAGAAATTCAGCAAGTTGTTAGTAGTAGTGTAACGAGCTACTAAAAATGAGTACGTTAATGCCAAAAAATCCATTTTGACCAAAAATGGATGCACCTTTTGGAAACGAGCTCTTCATATGTGTGTGGTGTGTCATGTGTATGAAGTGTGTGCGTGTGCGTGAGTGTGTGTGTGTGTGTGTGTGTGCGTGTGTGTGTGTGTGTGTGTGTGTGTGTGTTTGTGTGTGTGTATGTGTGTGTGTGCACGCGCGCTTATTTGAACACGCATTATGATCGACCCCTCTGGACAGCAAAGCATCCACCCACGTGCGACGACCTGTCTACGCCACTGGCCATTACCATGTTACTTTTGATGACCACTGACTTTAATATGTAATTATAATTGGATTAACAACTGTAATGTCATTTGGCCAATGAGGGTCTGGCAGGCAAATTTAATATGTGTGACGAACGACGGACGGACAACGGACGGACGCCATTTGGATCCCTTATTTTCAAATGCACCTTTGATTTGCAAGACAATGTTGATAATTTTAAGTGAATAAAAAGACAAAATTGTCCCATAAGACCACTCTTCAAGACTTCCCATTGGACCTTGTAGTCCTCGGAACTTAGGAATGGTACGTTTCTAAGATCATTTGTATTTGTCGCGTGAAAGCTGTGTGGTTTCTTTGTCACAGCATAGTTTAAACAATGTGTAATATCTGCAAACGTAGTGCAAGTGTAGAGTGGCACAAAAGCGATTTAGCGTTATTTAGAAAATACATATCCCAGGACTGACGCAACGTTGTGAAATAAAATACATTTTATTTAAAAAAATGGCCTTTTAGCTTTATATAAATGCCCTTCATTTAGCTTTATATAAATGCCCTTCATAAATAGGTTGCATATGAATTTCATTTGATACACACTATATTTGTAAAATCTTAATAAGAGCCCTCCAGTTTTGTGAGTATGAATGCAGACTTAGACACTCACAGGGTTTCCAATCCAGTGAAATTCCTCAGAGGCTCAATATTTGATATGCCGGTTGTGTTTGAGTTCCTGTAGTAAACATACATTGAAATAAGAATGGAAACAAGTTTAAATTATACGCTGACCATCACTAACTTCCAAACATTAATTGTTTAAAACATAGTGATCGGTAATAATATATTCTGCATTCTTACAAAATCATTGGATGTGATAGAAGTTTTGCTGTAAGTCGATGGCATTATAACTATAATGTTGTGTAACAGAAGAGTATAACATGGACAATTGAGAACCTTACCCCATTAGTTTTTTTTTTAATGTAATGCATCTGATTATCATTGAAATTAATATGACTTATGCAAACCATTATAAGCAATTTTGATATGTATAAAAATCAGTAGCGTGACCCAGATGTTGTCTTGTAGGGCGGTCAGGCAAAGTTGAGATAGTCTCTTCCACCGGAAAAAAATTAAACAGAACAAAATGTTAAAAATAGGCGTCGAGCCTCAAAGAAGCATGAAGAGCAAACATGGAAAATATGCTCAAAGATTACTGGATCGGATGTAGGAATGAAAATTTGGAATATGATATGTACATATCAATATTTTTCTATGCATTATGGAAAATGTTGAATACATCGTTTAACACTAAGGCAATTCAATTAAAAACTCAAATTTGACATGCCTTGCATAACCATTCCTAAATGGACAAATAAACACCTAAAAAACAAATCTTTAGAAAATTATGGTGTCACTCACAAAATATATATGGAATAAAATCACACGTGAATTAAACATTAGATCGAATCGCAGTTGTAACACAAAAGTCTTAGGGGAGAACGGGCATTGCATAACTGAGTACTCACAGATTTTAACATTTTTAAAATACCAAATGATCATTTTAAAGTACACTTTTCAAAGCTTAATTTTTAGACTTTATCTGTAACATGGAGGATTATGTTTGTAGCCATAATTTTTAAACTCCATGGAAGCTTTGTAAGAAAACGCCTTTAGTATCCCAGATACTTACAGCCATGTCAATCTCGTTAGATTTCTGAGCGGTGTAATGTCTAATATCCTGTTGTTACTTAGAGACCTGTATTTACACAATGAAACAAAGTCAAAAAGTAGACTTATTGGCTAATGTAAGGTCCCCAGTATGCATACTCTTGTATTCTGATCTACCTAGAATATGATAGTTTGTATGCACATTCCAAACGCTAAACTGAAAAAAAAAATATCGGAGTCATATGACACTTAAAACAAAAAGAGTGGATTCTCGTGTGACACTTCAAAGGAGTCACATTTGACACCCGAATGGAGTAAAACGTAGCTTTTATATTAAGGCGTAATTTTTTGCTGACACCCAAAATGCATCACCAAATGACACAGTTGTAGATATAATCTCCTCAGGGTATACACTGACAGCTAATAAAAAAAGCTACATTGTATGCTAATTAATTTTCAAGTACCAAATTTTAGGGCTATGGCTGATGATATTGTTAGGGATGAAATAGGACTGATATCATACACAGCTGTGACTGTAACTTTCTAATTAAGTGAGTTAAAAACACTATCGATGTTATTTTATCAGTCCACGCAATCTGAAACATGCTAAGATTAGACTTAAACTAACATAAAGTTTAGACTAAGTCTATGCAAGCGGCATGTTAATTTTTCAGTGATTAATACGGAATTCTTAATGCTACTGTTAATAATAGAGATTATTATTAACATTAGTGTTATTTGTTGGTAGTGTGAGGTTAGTGTTAACAAGGCAATGAAATGAAGTCCAAAACACCAGTGCAAGCTTCAAAGTTAAAAACAATGGCCTGCTTTAGCTAAACATCAATAATTCCGAATAAATCACTAAAAGAAATATACCATGCCGCTTGCGTAGACTTAGTCTAAGCTATTTGTTGTCTCAGACTAATTTTAACATGTTACAGGTTGCATGCATTGATAAAATAACATCGATAGTGTTTTTAACTCACTTACTTAGAAAGTTACAGTCACAGCTGTGCATGATATCAGTCCTATTTCATCCTTAACAATATTATCAGTCATAGCCCTAAAATGTGGTACTTGATAATTAATTAGCATACAATGTAGCTTTTTTATATGCTGTCAGTGTACACCCTGGGGAGATGACATCTAAAACTGTTTCATTTGGTGATTCAATTTGGGTGTCACCAAAAAAATGACGCCTTAATATGAAAGCTACTTTTTACTCCTTTCGATATGTTCGAGTGTCAAAATGTTACCTTTGGAGTACCATAAATATACATATTTTCAGGCACTTATAAAGTGTCAAATACTCAGTACACCCCAAAGAAGCAAATTTCTACTCCTTCAGAGGATCTTTTGACTCCATAGAAGTGCCACCTGAGAATCCACTTTTTGACGCCGTTTTTTGATAAAATAACATCGATTGTAATTTTAACTCACTTTCAAAGTGACAGTCACAGCTGTGTATGATCTTATTCCTGTTTCATCCTTAACAATATCACTCAAAGCCTAGTAATGTGGTACTTGATAATTAATTAGCATACAAAGGTAGTTTCTTTTGTGATTAGCTGGTCTACTCTCCAGCCTGTTTCAATTACCGTGTACGTAACGTGGACGTCGAGTCACTTATAGCTCTAAATCCTCAATTGACCTTACAAATTGTAGAGAAAATAGGTGTCTCAGAAATGGAAATCTTTCATTAAGTGGGAAAATCACGATGCATGTTGACTTCATTTTATACGGGTGCAATCTTCATGGGTTTTTATTTTCATTAACCTCAAATAACCTCAAATCTTTAGCGCCGCTGTAATAATATATGCAGAATGTCAGGTGACAGAGATGACGTGACGGAGATGACATTTTGTGATCTAACATGGCATAAACATATTGAAAATTAGATATTTTATGCAACTGAACAAATAATAAATAGTGGTTATCATGGGCTTTGACCATGAATCAAATCAAGAATTTTTAATATCAGTTAAATTGCTTTTTCGTAATAAAGAAAAAAATTCATCAACGTCATCTCCGTCACTTTTTGTGACGGAGATGACGTGACGGAGATGACGGCTCCAACAGTTGATGCACACTAGGAAAAGTAGGCTCAACTTTGCACCTTTAAAGGTGCAGACCAATGTCACACTGGGAGCACCTTTAAAAATGCAACTTTGCACCTTTCTGAAAGGTGCAAGGCTGCACCTTTTTGAAAGGTGCAAAGTTGCACCATAGAAAAAAAGTACATGTATTATTCTTTTTCTTGCAAACTGTGTGTTTTTGTGTGTGAACCGCAATTGACGTTCATTTCAGTGCTATTTATAGTATTTACATTATAATACACTTTATAAGTTAACAGTTGCAAATATTTAAAAACTCGTACAAATATGACCTTACCGGGGCTCGAACCTGCAACTTTCTGCACGTGAGACGGACGCTCTGCCCACTTGGCCAACACGCTGGCCGTGAAGGTGTGTATTTTCACATAATTATATAGTGTTAAAGCCAAAGGCGCATTATTTTCATCCTTTTAAGGTGCAAACTTTGCACCTATAGGCCGTATTCGTAATTTATTCAAATTCCATGCATACCTAAACAAAGGTCGTTTTTGACAACCTGAAAACTTTTCTGAGCTTGTCCGACATAGAAAATAGTATTATGTATGCAAGTTGCATTTTCCGTATTGAAATTGTATTCATAGAAACAAATGATACATATAGCTCACACCAGGCTTCGGAAGAGAAAACATCCATAAATTTGCATAAATGTGCACCTAAAAGGTGCAAACTTGCAAACATGATGGAGTGGGGCGAGCGCTCAGCCGTGAAAGGGGCAGAATTGCTCGAATACCGCGGGAGAAATTGCTCTGCACTTATTTCCGCAAAGTTGCCCGTTCTGTGCACCTTTATTTTTTTTTAGTGTGTGGCCCAATTTCAGTATCCTAAGCTATTCACCTGCGATAAGAAGTGAAAAACCATTTGCTACGCTTGTTGGCTTTGACATTGTGCAATCCATGAAAAGAAAGAGATGGGCAGCTGGTGTGCACAGTGTCAAAACCAAAAAGCGTAGCAAATGGTTTTTCACTTCAATTTTTTAAAGTCATGGTACTCAGAGATACATGAGTGAATAGGTTTGCTTAATGTATCATTTTAAAGTGCATAAGTCCAAGTTTGTTTTAAATCTATTTCTATAATCATACGCCTCAATAAGCCTTTGTTTTAGGTTTCTGTTTTTTTCAGGGATGCACTATACAGGGTGTCAATCCATTTCAACCGTCAATCTCGTAACAAGTAATTAATCGTTTGACACCCAGGGGATTAGAATATTGTTGCATTTGGGCCGTGGTAAGAAATCTTAAACCATTCTGGCAGTCATTTTGAATCTTATTGAGTGTCGAAATGTGGATATATCCATTTCAACCTAAAAAATGTTATGATGACACCGATTATTTTTTTCAGTGAAGCGGAATTATAGGAACCGATTCCTTTAAATCAAAACTTCTCATGGCTACTCAGTTTACCGCCCTTTCGCTGTCAACTGATTTGTATTGATTGTTATGTTTTTTTTTTTGCTACGATTTGTTATTACCATCTGATTATCAGCAACAGCTTTTATTTCTGAAATTGATTTGGATTAATTTAACTATGAAAACGTCAATTTATTACCAAATGAACGAACAACTAACAAACATTTAATATCTCTGGTAATCTTTAGAGACTCACTTTTTGACAGCAGTTCTACTGTCACTTGATGGCATAACACGTTGCTGCGCACGTAACTTAAGATTTATTAATTATAGGTTCAGTGTTTGATATTACTTTAAGGTAAGGGTGAGGGTTAGGGTTAGGGTTTGAGCCCGTAAAGAGTGAAAAGACGAGATGGGTAAAACTATTTTGACCGGCGCTTAATTTCAAACCTTAATTGATTAATTTATCATTTGTTTTATATTTCATCACGTAGATTATTTCCTTTTTAATACTAGTTTTATCTAGTTTTTGGCAAATTAACACACACAAAGACGAAAGAAAGTGAAAAACTATTCAAATTTACAATGATAAAATTTTATTTTAAACTTTGTTTATACACAATATTTTGATTCAGTTATGTGTTCGTGTTTGCAACACCATTAGCTATATCGTTGATTTCGAGAAGGCTTTTGGCATTGTAAGGCAAAACACCTTGTGAAAAGCACTCGATTTATGTTGGCTTTCCTATCAAGATCATCATTGTTTTTTTTTTCAAAAGTGCGATATCAGAATTCTATCAGCATTACTACGATACATTAGTAACGGGTCCCAACATTTACCATTTCATTTATCTCAAGAAATTATCCATTGCATTTGACATAGATAACGTATATTTATAAAACATAACTCATCTTATTACTGCTACCTTTTTAACAAGACCATACGCAGGAATATTCCGTGGCCGAACTGTACAAATTATTCAGGGAAAGTGCAAACAGTCAGACCGCAGCGCTAGAGATAATGAGGCAAAAAGCTGGAATTTATAAAAGCACACGAGACTGCTCTGTGAGCTTTGCATACTTAATGAGCTGAGACACTTCTTTTTGAAATTGCAATAATTCATTATCACAATGACGTATGATAAAGAAATGAGTATGACTACATAGAAGACACTTCAAACTTTATGACTATATGTGTTTCTTTTAATTTGATCACTGATTAAATTATGAAACTTGAGGTCAAAAAGATCATTTAAAAGTGAAATTTTCTTTTCTGTTTATCAAGCTCAAATGATAGGTAAATCTGGATGATTCTCCCTTATTTTTACATCATTGTAAAGACCAACTATTCAGCTTTGTATCTATGCCACTTATTTTGCTATTTATGTTTAATACCAGTCAGGAGCCAGCAAAATATCAGAAAGATGCAATATATGACCATGGATTTCTGCATTCCAGGTTTGTGATTGGCTGATGCCACACCAGTGGCGGGTAATTCAAATCAAGACCACCAGCTGTGGTGACCTTGATTTGCACCTGTTGCCCAGTTTATTTGCAGAAGGTTTGTTTTGTAATCTCTTTGGCCAATCACAGTTTAGCAGGAAACCCTGGCATCCAATGGATGCTTTCTCACATTTTCCTCTGCTGTAATTAGGTAGTCATGTTAAATTTTGCTGGCTCCTGACTGTTATAAAACATGAATAGCAAAACAAACAACAAAGACAAAAAGTTGAATAGTTGCTCTTTACACTGATGTAAAAATTGGGTGAGAATCAAGGAAATTTAACTAGACTTTCAACTGTTCAAAAATTCGTCAAAATTCCAATTTTAACACAATATTTGAACCATCATTTACACATTTAAAAAATATACAAATGTCAAAATGAAATACATAGTTGAAAAGCTTGAAATGTCTCCTTTAAAATGATGTATAACACTAAACCAAAAAAAAACCAACAAGATGATTTTCTAAGTTTATATGGAGTTTTAAAATAATATGTTGGAGCTCATTACATTATGCATGGTGTGTTCACGCATGCATACAACTTGCATAAAAGGAAGGGATTTTTGGAGCGCTGCTGCCTGACTGCAAACGAGGGAGCGAAGTGACCGAGCAGGATCTTTTGAGTTTTTTAGAATAAAATTGAACGATCTTAAGCATTTTAAAGGCATTTCAGGAGAAATTCTCACTGTATAGCAATTTTACCAATATGTGATTAATTTAAAAAGATTTGAAAAGTGGGAGGGGGGGGGGTATGATTGTACAGGGTATGACCCCCCTCCTCGAAAAGTGGGGGGGGGGTATATATCCCCCATCCCCCGGGATTTATGCCACTGACTCGAACGCTTTTTTGCTGGGAGTTTGGAAATTTATTTAGGATGTAGTTTTTTCAGAAACGGCATCAATATCAGTAAGATTTGTGTTAATGGTATGCAACTGATTAGTGGTTACTTACAGCTCTTCCAAATAGGTTAGATTACTAAGAGGTTCAATTTCCGATATATTGTTGAAGGTAAGGAACCTGCATTATTTATGGGTAAAGAGAGACATGAAGGGAAAACAAAAAAAATGTGAATGCAAAGTACGTTGCCTTACTTTTACACGAAATATAAACATTGGTTGCATAAAAAATATAAAATAACGAACTAACGTATTTCTTTCAGAGTATTGCCGTCCTTATTCATGGCACTTCGATTGAAAGCATGGTCAAGTTGTGTTTAATGTGGATAATGATAACTGTGTTCACATTGTAATTTAAGGTATATACATATATCAACAACTTGTCACATCATTGTTTTCTTCAAAAGTGCGATATCAGAATTCCATCAGTATTGTTACGATACATTAGTACCGGGTCCAAACATTAATAATTTTATTTATCGCAACTGATTGTCCTTTGCATTTGCCAAAGATTACGTAACTATATTTATCAAACATTACTCATCTAATTACTGCAGCTTAGAACTCGAACGTTTTTATGCTGGTAGTGTGGAAATTTAGGATGTAATTCGTTTAATAGTATCAATTCTAGTTAAACTGGTATTAATGATATAACAGTTACTAATAGTTACTTACAGGTATTTCAATTTCGTTAGATTCCTGAGTGGGTCAATGTCCGATATGCGGTTGGTGGGAAGAGACCTGCATTATTTATATTATCAATAAAGAGAAAATTAAAGTTGAAACATAAATACGAATGCAAAGTACGTTGCCTTACTTTTATATTAAATATAATCATTTGTTGCATGAAAATATCACAAAACGTAGTGTTTCAGTAACGGTGTTAATACTGGCTAATCGAAGTTGATATTATCAGCATAACATATAAATTTGCATAGCACAAAAAACGCTCCTCTTTTGGGCAGAGAAATACGAGGTTATACGCACAGGTGTGAGAGCACTACTGCTCTCACACCGTGCTTGTGTAGGAGCAGTCTATTGTTTACATTCACACTCGAACGCATAATAATAAAGACTGCGTTGATTTCTAGCCAGCTGGGAAAGTCAGCATACTGAGAGAAAATGATATCTGTGATTGGTTTTGTCAATTCCGCGGGCCTTCTCCTAGCCAATGAAAAATGTTTTGTTTTTACATTTTTAGAATCCTCAGACTTTTCGCTACACATACTTATCTTCAATGTATTTA
>JZLH01S0634184.1:60754-73798 GCA_001188425.1 Eucidaris tribuloides | reverse complement strand
ATGTATTTTGACCCGAGTGTATGATTAGTCTTTGTCTCAGACTTTCATCAGCAGCACTCGTCCATGCTTTTTATATCTTGGTTTATCCTGAATATGGCAGTACCTACAAGACACTTGTTTGACACGTGTATTTGTAACTAAAACCAAATATAAACATCAGTTTTGTTCACAAAAATGAATATCTGGTGAAAATCATGCTTGTTTGCCAACCTGAAACACAAGAAACATTCACCATTTCTTAGACTTTTGTGGAAGCAATAGCAGTTGATAGGAAATATTAATGATACTGTATAAATAAGTAATTAAAATACATTCATTTTGCACCTTAAAGGACAGTGACATGATTGGGAAAAACAAAAAAATGCCTCTGACTTGAACCCAACTGGTTAAAAGATATATCAATGGATACACCAGCTGGAGTGTATCTCCTGGCTGGAAGGATTTATCTTTAATTTGTTTACTTAGCCGAGTTTCTCTCGAGCCCCGATTAAAATACATTCCATAGAACCCTACACAACAGATTTGTCTGTAACAGTGCATACAAATGGAAGTAATTTTAGAACGAGTCAACTTTTGACTACCAAATTTTCACAGTAGAATCCTTGCACAATTTACTTGATTCTAGAATAGTTTCATCCCAAGTTGAGGACGACATGTACCCCCAATCATGTCATTTACCTGTAATGGTGCTTGCAAAGTCAGTCTGAAAACTTGTCAATTGATAAGTAGTTGATGACATCATACATTTTAACCTATTGATTTTGCTTTAACACGCATTTCCCATAGACCTCAAGATGATGTATCTCGTGGCTAGTCTTCAACGGGTTAATTTACTGTATTCAGTATTACCAGCTACATGTAGTTCATTATAGAGTTAATTAAACTCATCCCTTTTGTTTGAAAGCCAATTCCACATATCTGGATCCCTGTCAAGTTTGCCCGTCAAACAGTACAAGCCAACAATAGGGTCTTTGACCAAGACCACTCGGCACAATGATATCGCAGCCCTTTACTGCTGTAATAAGCATTTCAGTTTTATAAGCGTTATACTTATTGGACAATAAAGTCAATGCTAACGATAGCTGCATACTTCCTCATATTGTGCCAACAGGATAAGTGGAATTTGGAGAAAGTGGTGACCATTGGGACCTTTTGGGAGTTACACGAACCTGGGTTCAAGGAGTTTTCTTTTTCTCTTTTTCTCACTTTTCACCAGAGGAGTATCATTACAAGGAGAGGTGGTCATTTGAACTTGAGGAGACCCTTTTTTTCCACCGTGAAAAGTTGATGGATATATCAGTTGCGTGACACTGCTAAACTTTTTTCCCCTTTTAGTAGCACTGTGTTGCACCAGTATTTGCCTAGCACAGCATTTGTGGGAGTTAGTGTTTTTTTTATAGCAACGTTCATTTCTGGTTTACCGGTATATCGCACATGCTTGTACAGTGTATTCCAGCCCAGAGACGTATGCATTCAGGTGTGATATGCATATATTCACGAGACGGTATATCCAACTTGATGGATTTTCAAACTGAGGGATTTTACTCATTTGAATTTCACCCGATCGCTGTTTTCCCTTCACCGGAGTGACATATATTTGGATTATACAACAATTCTGTTCCACCGAGCATAAAATACGGGGAAAGAAGAGATTTTGCAGATCAGTATGCGTCTATGTGGTAAACAGTACTGCCAGTGGTAAACAACAACAACTTTGCAACGTTGAATCCTCGGCAATCACCTTGGGAGTGAAAACTTACATTTGTCACAGACTGCAGCTTAATGATTCTAACAGGACTAAATGGATTTTAATGTGATCTCTAAACATGAGACATTAACGTCACCGGATCATATTTCAGTTATAGGTTTTCATGTTCAAGTGTGAGACAACGTGACTGGATCGTATTTCAGAACTTTCTAGATTCCCTGAAGCAAATCGATCTACATGTATGTAAGTCTGTCACAATAATGGAAAGTTAACAAGCAAGGAGATAATTTAATGACTGATATATTGCCAAACATATTCTTATTGGTCATTTCTGAAACGTGTAAAGAAAGTGGATGCCCTTGTATGGTATGACTGGATTTCAATCATTCAAATCAGCGGTGAAAATAAAATGCAGAGGTGGACTACTGATATATAAAATCACAAGAAGAATACAATATTTTTCAGTTCTGAACAATTCTTTGAAGCTGATTAAATTTATTTACTGATCGTGAAGTATCCTAGTTCAAACTTTTGTAAGAATCTGTGAAAAGCTGCATATTGCAAAGCAGACACTGATAGGCCAGCTCATGATTACTGCTACTGTTTCCTAAGGGAAAACATACACTGTGTGCGGTTGATCATACCGATGTAGTCTCAACTCAGAGTGGTACAAAGGACGGGAATCAGACACTGTTAGACTTAACCCTTCCAGTGCTATACTAAGAATATCACCTACAATATCTATGGAGGTTTGATGCTATGGTATTGAGAGGGTTAAAGAGATAAAAACAATCTATTTTCATTGAGTCAGAAGCTTGTCGCACTTGTGTGTTCAAACTTTAATCCATTAATACGATTTTGCCTGTGAGAGACGACCAGGTGACCGCCGGGGCTGGGAATGTAAATGTGTACTTTCGGTGACCCGTGAGCCTGGCTAATCAGTGTTGACACAATTAATATCAACTCTACCTACCTCAACGACGGACAGGACGACCGTCTGCCTCCACCACCAAATATTCTCAGGAGGGTTGCCATATTTGTCAAACCATATTTTGGAACGAGAGTATTGTGTGTTGTTCTCCACCGAACGGATGTCGGCTTGAGCGGGAGTTCATGTAGATGCCTGTAGGTGATTACTTGGATATAATTTGATGCCAAAGCAATCTCCATCTTTGCATCTTGTGACTGGATACCGAAAAGCACTTTAACGCCAAATACAACTAAATTATGGGCAAATATTCATAGATTTATTCAGGAGAAAGATACTATGTAGCATCTGTGTGTGGACCATCACTTACAAACTTTTGTTTTCTGTTCTTGTCGCAACAATTGCAACTTTTGTCAAGTGCAAATAATGAAAGCACGGTGTTATTCCTCCAAAACACGGATTGTTATTGAAATTTTATCGTGTTGGTGAGCTAGATTTGGAGCACACCTGCAAAGCTGTAGTGTCTGTCGTGCTTGAAGTGGTAACTCTGAACTTCAGTCGCAAATCAAGACTTTAATAAGAAAATCATAACGAGCAAGCCACCGACGCGGGAAACACAACACCAATAAACCAATGTCCGTGTGCTATCTTTTGATTGATAAGCAAGGAGTAATGTATAACCAATTTATGATTACGTTTTCAGGTCGCTTGGAAAGATGATACAAGTAAATACCTGATTGATTAGCAAATTTTTGATGCGCTTTTAATGACTTCTGCATGCGTTTCGACGATGCGTGTTCTTCCTTCGTCAATTTCGGGCTGTCTGAATCACTGATGCGGATGGTTTTCAGTCCGCTTTGAACTTCCGTCTTTTATTTCGTTGACTGCACACGTTATCTGTTCTCCGAAGGATGTAATCACACCCCTGCAGGTCTTCATTCAGGAAAATTACATCTTGTGGAAAGTTTTGTGCGAGGCCTTTTGAAATTTGAATATCCTCGACGAAGAGACGGAGTAACATTCTCTGATCATCTCACTTGTTCATCGACATCCTGCGAGGGGAGTATTAACAGGAGGAATGCTGTAGAGACACAGTTGTGCGATTGATTTCGGGATGATGTTTTGTATTTTATCCCTTCGTTGATTTCAGTCATTAGCGTTGCCATAGAATTATTCACCTACAGTATCGGACTGCTTGTCTCTAGCACTCACATCAACAGTGTGAAATAATTTATTTGATTTGTATTGAAGACTCTTCTGATCATCTGAATTTCTGAAAATTCAGAATATTCACATTGAATTATTCCTGTGGAAAAAATCAATCCTTTCTTCAGTTCTGTTTTGGACATACTTTGTAACTAGATAAACATAGCAAGTGTACATTTCCTGCAAGGATACCAATAGGATTGGGCGATATATTTTGTGAGCTGTGATCATATATTTTGCCAAAATGTCGCTGGAATCGTCACCATTTGATCGTGATCATGAACAAAGACTCCATTACAGGATGCTGCGTTCAAGTTCGGCGTATCGCTTGAAGCGGGTCGCTTCGGATATTGACCTGCGAAAGTGTCACTGTCGCTGCACGTGTGAATTCTCGCAGTATCCATCCACCATCTACTGCAGTACATCAGAACTCATCAAAAGGTAAATAAATGTAAACATTTTCTTGAATTTCAAGTGTAGAGCAGACTTGTAGTGTGGGTTCCAGTCATGGGTATGGGTATGGACCAGTGGTTACAGGTATGGGTACAGATACATAGCCAGTCTGAAGTATACTGTATGGATTATGGGTACAGGACCATGGGTATGGATAATGGTACGAGTCCATGGGTACAAATGTATAGGTATGAGTTCAGAATTTGGGACCCGGGTATGAGTACAGGTATGTGTACTGCAAGTCTGGTGTAATAATTTGACTCATTTTGGACTAATCTGCGAACAGAAATAATTTCATGTGTCCAGATTTCATGATTTTGCATTTTTTACCTTTAATGAATTGATCAAAATATGGATCTGTATTGCCACTTGCATGTCACTTTTCTGCATTACCCATATTAACTCCTCAATTGTGCAATGGATTTAAAGGGAACTGTGGGTTCAATATATGATATTTTTATTCACTCTGCAATTTTTGCCAAAATTAATGAAACTTCTTTCATACATGGAAGTAGAGGAGTATATTGTATTTTGTAAGCGGATTAGGATGGGTTAGAAGTCATTGTTTTCAATGCAAATTGCCTAACTTGGCAATGAAACCTACCATTTGTATGCCAGCGACACATTTAGAGTTAAAGGCCTTGCTCATAAATTGCAGTGTGACAAAATAGTTTATCAATGGAATGTATGAAATAAGTTATAATTTAGAAATATTTATTGCTCACTTGTCACAAACTTTAGAGCTGGATATTGAATTTTACTTAAAAAGGAATAGAAAAAAAATTAAAAACTTAGAATGAATAAAACTTTAAAAGATGTACATTTTATTAATGCACAATGAAACAACCCGTGAAATTAAAGTATGGTTATGATTAATCTATTAACAACCTATTCCCCAAAATGAGCATTGTCATTTCAAGCATTATGAAGCAACAATCAACTTAGCAAAATATGTTTACAAAATTTGTTTAATTTACTTATTGTGATTTTCAAATGACTAGTGAGCAATATATTTTTTTTGCTACATTTATGGCAAAATGTTGGTTTGGTGATGCCCCTCGTAACATTTTCTCTGTTATAGACATTTCACAAAAATGAAAGGGTTGCAGAGCATGTGATTTTCAGGACAATAATTACATTTTATTCAGAAAGTCATGCCCATTTTACACATGTATGTTTCTATTTTATGTTTTCATGTTTTTGAGCCGTAATAATTTTGTTTCTTCTATAAACCAAAGAGAAAGTTGTTGTTGTACTTTTGTCAGCCAATGACATGCACATCCTTATATCGTGTGCTCTATTAGTTTTCACTTTTATTTCTAAAAATTACTAAGGAGAAAACATTTCATTTTCCTCGTATAACGTACCAATAATGTCTGTCCACTTTGATACAAAAGAGGGCGCTACACCATGTTGCTGTGAGTGTTAAGGCCACCGCACACTACACAACTTTTGTCGTACGACTGCACTGACTAAACAAGATTATATTTTGTATCTCACAATCAACGTGTACGAAATATAAGCTTTGTTTTTATTTTCGCGATCCAAGTCGTTGCAGTCGTACGCAAAGTTCGTGTAGTGATGCGGACGCCTTTAGGCCTATTCGCGATCAACATTGCTTGTTAGTGAACATTTCTCTGTTATACACGAGGGTAGTCACTCTAAATTAAAATAGCACATCATTTTGCACCCACCCTCCAATAATTTTTACAACCTAAAAAATAATAAAACGTAAGGCAAGAATACATGTACGTATAAAAAGCAGTGCAAGGCACTACAAAACCATTACATAAACAATACTACAGATACATACGCATGTAATACTCAAATTTTCGGCACATGCTTTCCGTGCAAAATTTCAGATTGCAATTATGCTTGCAAAGCTGGTAGAAAATTTTAAGATTTTTCTAACTTTTTGCCCTCCCAAACCCAAAATACAGATCGATGCCCCTAGTTATACGGTACAAGTAACTAGTCCCTACTACCTGAGGCATTTGGTAAAAGTTCCAACAATTAATAGGGTGGGTTATGATCAAGTTCAAAATACATGTACAATTCTTGAAACGAGGGTAAGAAAAATAAATTCATGATTTAATCAGTCTTTTCAGGTATCAGATGAAATCAGATAAACTTTACATCTGGGATCTGGAGTCAGAGAATCTGTACAATTGTCCATAAAAAATATGCCTGAAATGTATCATTGTACAGGGCAATATACAATATTGTCTTTGACTCAACATGGAAGCTATTGCTTACATTGGGTATATTACTCTCAACATTGATTTCAGGCAAAATAACAACTTGATAAATCAGATTTGTCATTGCTTGTGAGGCGAGGAAATGAATTTTCATGCGCAAATGGATTAGTTGGTGTGCGGTTTATTCTTGCAGAGTAACGCTATCAGAAAAGGTATTTTGAGAGTATTTAGTTTCATATGTCAAGTCTTATTAGCAGTGGGGTAAACAGAAGTATTATGGGGGGGGCAACTAAACACCATGTTTTATAGTGGAAAACAGTTTAAGGAGGAAAGTTAGGAAGAAAGAGAATGAGAAGGGGAAGAAGAAGGAGGAGGAGGAGGAGATAGAGTTGTCAGAAAAGGACAAGGAAAAGAAAAGAGAGATGGGGAGGAGAATGTCATTCTTAAAAAAATGAACAGGGACGAAGAGAAAAAAGGGATACAAGTTGCAAATATCAGATTTCAAGGATAATAAAGAAAAGGGTTGGGCTCAAGAGACACCCTACAAGATGTCACTGCTATTTGGTCCCACCCTGGATACAACTTACAGGACCATTGCAGTCTGTGGTGACATAACCAAATTTTAATTGTTGTGAAACAAGGGGAATTTCCCTTTTGATTTTATAATCCCCAAGGGTAGTATCATACTTCATCCCAGAGGTTACCCTTGGACTTAAATGGATAAAGAAAAATAAATAAATAAAAAGAAAAAAAATGGATCCAGGATGTTGTCTCTGGTGGGCAAGGTGGTTGACCAACCTTGCAACTTGACTAGGAATGACTACCAACCAGTGTCATGGTGGTGATCTAGGAATCTCCACCCCAAATTAGTCATTGTATGTTACTCATTTCACTTTAATTAACACATGATGGTGTATTGTAGGGTAACCCTAATATATGAAAAATTGTGGTATGCCAACTGACAATTGTTTTTTTTTTTCTCCCTTACTGGAAAGGGTACATAACTATATTACAGGGCTCTTCACGAATCTTTTAATTATACTACTTGCCAAATTGGGCCAGGAAACTTGTTTTTCATTCATTTAGTTGCCCAAACAACATTTTTACTTGCCCAAGTGAGCAAAATGAATAAATGAAATGAAATGAAAATGCTCTGGATTCTTTACTTTAGATAATGAACCGTTTTGTAGTGTGTGTGTGTGTGTGTGTGTGTGTGTGTGTGTGTGTGTGTGTGTGTGTGTGTGTGTGTGTGTGTGTGTGTGTGTGTGTTTGGTACAAATTTTACTTAAACTGGAATTCACACACAGTAAAATTGAAATTGAAATTGAAAATACAAGTGTCTGATACTTTCTTCATTTCACATTTAAAAATGTTTATGTGTCCATTTGGGCAAGTAAAATCTGATTTCCATGAATTTGAACTTGCCCAGAAGCAAAATCTACTTACCCTGGACAAGTGGGCAAGTGCTAGTGTTGAGCCCTGAATATTGTATAAAAATCTGATTGCTACTTCATTGCAGCCTTGGCCTTGATTTTGTAAGGTAGTATTTAAACTTAAAGTGTTCGTGGGAGACCTTCAGCATTGAGCATTTGTGTATTTATTCATAGAAAAGATAAAATAATTATGCAGGTATATTTTCCAATCACGACGAGGACGCCCGTCTGCCTTTTTAACCCCGAATATTCTCAGAGACGAGTTGCCATATTTTCAACCTTATTTGGAACGAAGGACTTTGTTGTTGTCTCTCCACCACGCGATTTCGGCTGAGCGGGAGTTCATGTAGTATGCCTGTAGTGATTACTTGGGAATAATTGATGCCAAGCCATCTCCATTCTTTGCATTTTGACTGGATACCGAAAAGCACTTTTACCCAAATACACTAAATTATGGGCAAATTATAGATTTATTCAGTGAGAAAGTACTTGTAGCATCTGTTGTGGATCCATCACTTACAACTTTCTGTTTTCTGATTTTGTCGCCAACAATTGCAACTTTGTCAAGTGCATAATAATGAAAGCACGTGTTATTTCCTCCAAAACACGGATTGTTATTGAAATTTTATCCGTCCGTTGGTGAGCTAGATTTGGAGCACACCTGCAAATCTTTATGTCTGTCTTGTTGAAGTAGGTAGACTCTGATACTTCAGTCGCAAGAATCTAATGACTTTTAGATATGAAATATAATCGGAGCCAACACTCGCGTAGGGAGGAAACATCATACATTCATAATCCAATCGGGGTGTGCATATCTTTTGATTTGATAAGGCAAGATAATGTTATAACCATTTATTTGATTACGTTTTCAGGTCCTTCGGAAAATGATAACAAGTAAATACCTCATGATTAGCCAAATTTTGATGCGCTTTCTTACATGCATTTCTGCATAGTGTACGTGCTTCGACGATGGTATTCTTCCTTCGTTCAATTTTCGGGCTGTCTTGAATCACTGAAAACGATGCGATGTTTTTTCAATCCGCTATTCGAACTTCCGTCTTTTATTTCTGTTGACTCACAACGTTATCTGTGCTTCCGAAGATGTAATCACACCCCGATCTTCATTCAGGAAAATTATCTTGTGAATTTTTGTGCGAAGGCCTTTTGAAATTTGATATCCTCGACGAAGAACGTACCATCTATAACATTTCCTCTGATTCTCACTGTTGTTTCTCCATTCCTGCAGGGAGTATTAAACAGGAATGCTGTATAGACACAGTTGTGCGAGTGTGATTCGCAGATGATGTTTTGTTTTTATCCCTTCGTTCATTTCAGTCGAGTTGTCGTTTCCATTAGAATTATTCACTACAGTATCGACTGTTGTCTTCTTAGCACTCCATCAACACTGCTGAAATAATTTATTTTTGTATTGAAGACTCTTGCTGATCATCTGAATTTCTGAAAAATTCAGAAATATTCACATGTGAATTATTTCTGTTGAAAAATCAATCCTTTCTTTTCAGTTCTGTTTTACATACTTTTAACTAGATAAACATACCAATGATGTACTTTCCTGAAGCGTACCAATAGTGATTGAGGTGTATCATATATTTTGCAAAATGTCGCTGGAATCGTCACCATTTGATGTCGATCATGAACAAAGACTCCATTACAGATGCTGCGTCAAGTTCGGTATCGCTTAGCGAGGTCGCTTTCGGATATTGACCTGCGAAGTGTCCTGTCGCTGCACTCCAGGTTGATTCTCGCAGTATCATCCACCACTACTGCATACATTCAGAACTCATTCAAAGAGTGAATAATGTAAACATTTTTCTGGTTGAAATTTCAAGTGTAGAGCAGACTTGTAGTGTGGTTCAGTCTGGGTATGGGTATGGACCAGTGTTCATTATTGGTACAAATACATACCAGTCTGAAGCTATATTATGGTCATTATGGGTACGACATGGGTTATGGATAATGGTAACGAGTCATGGGTACAAATGTATAGTATTAGTTCAGAATTTGGACCCGCCGGTATGAGTAGCACGGTTATGTGTACTGCAATCTGCGGTTATAATTTGACTCTTTTGGACTATCTAGCGACAGAAATAATTTCATGTGTCCAGTTCATGATTTTGCATTTTTTTACCTTTAATGAGATTGCATAAAATATGGATCTGTATTTGCCACTTGCATGTCACTTTTCTTCTATTACCCATATTAACTCCTTCAATTGTCAATGGATTTAAAGGGAACTTGGTTCAATATATATATTCTTCACTCTCAATCTTTGCCAAAATAATGAAACTTCTTTCATACAGAGAGTAAGGAGTATATTGTATTTCATGTAGCGATAATAGATGCGTTAGGAATCAATTCTTATTCAATGCAACATTTTCCCAACTGTGCAATGAAACCTACCATTTGTATGCCAGCGAAACATTTAGAGTTAAAGGCCTTGCCAATAAATTCAGGTGTGACAAAATATTTATCAAGTTGGAATTATGATATAAGTTATAATTTAAAATATTATTGCTCACTTTGTCACAACTTTAGACTGTTATATTGATTTTACTTAAAAAGGAATAGAAAAAAATATTAAAAACTTATAATGAATAAAACTTTAAAATGTACATTTTATTAATGCACAATGAAACAACCGTAATTAATAGTCTAATGTTATGATTAATCTGTTAAAACCTATTCCCAAAATGAGCATTTCATTTCAAGCATTATGAACAACAATCAACTTAGCCAAATATGTTTACAATTTGTTTAATTTATTAGTTGTAATTTTCAAATGCTACTGAGCCAAATATATTTTTTTTTGCTACATTATGCAAATGTTGGTTTGATGCCCCTCGTAACATTTTCTCTTTATAACATTCACAAAAATGAAGGGTTCAGAGCATTTGATTTTCAGGGACTAAAATTAAAAAAAAAACTACATTTTATTCTAGAAATCTGCCCATTTTACACATTGTATGTTTCTATTCTTATGTTTTCATGTTTTTGAGTCCGGTCATAAATTTTGTTTCTTACTAGTTAAACCAAAGAGAAACTTCTGTTGTTGTTACTTTTGTCACCAATGACATGCACATTCCTTATATCGTGTGCCTATTAGTTTTCACTTTTATTTCTAAAAATTACATAAGAGAAACTTTCATTTGTCCTCAGCTATTATAACGTACCAATAATGTCTGTCCACTTGATTACAAAAGAGTGGCGGCTACACCAATGTTGCTGCTGGTGTTAGCCACCTCCACACTACACACTTTTTTCGTTAACGACTGCACTGACTTGGATCCGATAAATATTAAACAAGATTATATTTTGTATCTCACAATCAACGTGTACGAAATATAAGCTTTGTTTTTATTTTCGCGATCCAAGTCGTTGCAGTCGTACGCAAAGTTCGTGTAGTGATGCGGACGCCTTTAGGCCTATTCGCGATCAACATTGCTTGTTAGTGAACATTTCTCTGTTATACACGAGGGTAGTCACTCTAAATTAAAATTTGGAGAGCGGGGACGAGCACATCTTTTTACCTGCACCCACCTCCAATAATTTTTACAACCTAAAAATAATAAAACGTTTAAGGCAAGAATAATTACGTATTAAAAAGCATGCAAGCATACAAAAACCATTACATAACAATACTACAGATTACATACGCCATGTAATACTCAAATTTTCTGCACATGCTTCCCTGCAAATTTCAGATTCCAATTATGCTTCAAGCTGTAGAAAATTTTTTAATTTTCTAACTTTTTGCCCTCCCAAACCAAAAATACAGAATCGATGCCCTAGTTATACGTACAATAACTAGTCCTACTACCTGAGGCATTTGGTAAAAGTTCCAACATATTTAATAGGATGCAGGTTATGATTCAAGATTCAAATACATGTAAATTCTTTTCAAACGTTAGGGTAAGAAAAAATAAATTTCTATGATTTAATCGTCTTTTTCAGGTATCAGATGAAATAGATAAACTTTTTACATCTGGATCTGTTGAGTCAGAAATCTGTAAATTGTCCATTAAAAAAATATGCCTGAATGTATCATTGTTCAGGGCAATATCCAATATTGTTCTTTGACTCAACATGAACCTATTGCTTACATTGGGTATATTACTCTCAACATTGATTTCAGCCAAATAACAACTGTAAATCAATTTGTCATTGCTTGTGATTGCGAGGAATTATTTGAATTTCATCCGGCAAAATGATTAGTGGCTGTGCGGTTTATTATTCTTGCAGAGTAACGCTATCAGAAAGTATTTTGAGAGTATTAGTATTCATATGTCAAGTCTTTTATTAGCCAGAGTGGTAACAGAATATATATGGCATTCGGGGGGAAACTAAACACCATGTTTTTATAGTGGAAACTATGTTTAATGAGAAATTAGGAAGAAAAGAATGAGAAGGGGAACCGACAGAAGAAGAGGAGAGAGATAGAGATGTCAAGAAAGGACAGAAAAGAAAAGAGAGATGGGAGGCCAGAATGTCATTCTTAAAAAAATGAACAAGACGAATGAGAACAAAAGGGTACAGTTGCAAATTCAGATTTCAAGGATATATAAGAAAAGTTGGTGCTCAGACACACCCCTACAAGATAATCAACTCCCTATTTGCTCCCACCTGGATACAACTATACAGGACTATTGACAGTCTGTGTGACATAACCAAATTTCTAATTATGTGCGAAACAAGGGAATTTCCCTTTTGTTTTATAATCCCTAAGGGTATTTCATACTTTCATCCCAGATGCTTACCCTTACTTAAATGATAAGACAAAATAAATAAATAAAAAAAAAAAAATGCCATCCAGGATTTGTCTTCTGGTGGCAATGTGGTTGACCAGACCTTGCAACTTGACTATCGATTGACTTTACCAACAGTTCATGGTGTCATCTACGATTCTACCACCCCAAATTAGTCATTTGTCTTTTTTCTCATTTCACTTTAATTAACACTTATTGTATTGTAGGTAACCCTACATATAGTGAAAATATTGGATATGCCAACTGACAATTGTTTTTTTTTTTTTTCTTCCTTACTGGAAAGTGGTACAATAACTATATTACAGGGCTCTTTTCACGAATCTGTTTAATTATA
>JZLH01S0634178.1:10495-26726 GCA_001188425.1 Eucidaris tribuloides | reverse complement strand
GATCGCAACGTTGATTTCAACCAATCATAACTAGTATTTAAGACTTACAATCGATTTTGGATATGCGAATTTCGATTGCAAGTTTATTGAGGATAGGGCCCAGGACTTGCAAACCCTGAACTGCAAACAATGATCAAGATGGGCGAAGGTCTGAAAATATCAAAAACTGCAATCATAGCGCTAAAAGAATACACACAAAAAACCTACTTCACAAACACACACAAATTAAGGTGGCCAGGTGGGCTAAAAACATTTACTTTCCATATCAATAATAATCTGCGAAGTGTAG
This sequence comes from Eucidaris tribuloides, assembly GCA_001188425.1. Lineage (NCBI taxonomy): Eukaryota > Metazoa > Echinodermata > Echinoidea > Cidaroida > Cidaridae > Eucidaris > Eucidaris tribuloides. The sequence continues at coordinate 26,437 of JZLH01S0634178.1, read as the reverse complement.
GCTTTCAGGAATATTGGTAGCAATTAATTAGATTTGACGTCAACCGCATTTATACACTGAAAAAAGCTTCTTCAAAACAGAATCTGCATATCAGAAAAGTGAATATAACAAATTCTATCATGTGTGAAATATAGATTTCCAATAAATTCCAATTTACTGACATTAAGGTTTTACAGATAAAAAAAAAAATTTCTTTCTAAAACAGAACTTCCAAAAACTGTCATTCAAATTTGATGAAAAGATTTCAGCAGATGTTTGTCTTGTTGTTAACTGTAACAAACAGATTGCATGGAGTTCATCAGGGTTTACTGCTGTAGGTATGACACACAATTTCAGTTATATGTGTTCTAATTCTGATTTTTTGAAGAATATGTTTATTCAGCACACCAAGAAAACAGGAATATTTCGGAAGAAGGCGATTCATTAAAATGTAGCTTTCATCGTTCATACTCTCTAACTTTAATGTGAATAAGGGTACACCTTCTCACTTTGAGTGATAAGTTAGGTTGGAACATGCGACATTTTGAAAAATCTTCATTTTGATTTTCTTTATAAAAGGTTGTTTTTGCCACTTTTGTCTTCACTGTTTTGACAAGATATATTATTTTCCAAGTATACGCTTAATGGTATATATATGGTTTTTAGCGGGTAGCTTGTAGGGTTCTAGAGATATTCGTCAATTGAATCATTGTTGCGTGGACACACTTGATTTGATCCAACTGGGCCACCTAAGGGCAGAATGTCTCTTATAAAAGATAACATTGTGTAAATACACTGGAATATAGAAGAAAAATATCACTGTACAATGTACAACCGACTTGCAAAGTCTAGCCACAATAAACCAGACGTGTAGCTGGAATTATCACTGACTGTTAGACGTTGAATTGAATTACTGTCCCATAAAAATACTAAAATTCCTGCATATGATAGAACACACACTACATGTAAGCTGGCCAGTGGTTTGGGGAGATTTTTCAAATCTATTTCAAGGCCATTCCATAGTGACTCGCGTGACATTTGAAACAAAATTTCAAGTTTCAATGTCATGACTGCTATCAAAACTGGCTTTATCAAAACCTCAAATTTAAACATGTTTTGAGTCAAGGCATTGGAAATACATATTTCAGTTCTGAAATGATTGGTTCAATAATCAATTACTTTTTGATATATATACAATTTCTTTGACGTGGACTTGCGGACAGGACAGAAAAGAGGAATTGTCACCGACTTTATTCAAATTGATTTTCCTATGAAACTACAAGTTGATTTTAAAGTTTAGTTTTGCTGAACGTATGAACTTGAATACCCTAAGCCTCATTCATGCATAAGTTAGATTGTGCCAATTTCCATTGTTGCGAGAAATGGCCCCAAAGAATTAGTGACGCTCGCGTGACACAAATGCGTGACTCGCGTGACAAGTCATTATTTATAAGCTGTCATAGCCGTGCTAAAGACGTTAAATTATATATGGTTATATGAATGAAATATGATGTAATTGTGACATACTTTTTGAAAGAGTGGTTAAAATTCCCCGTATTTTGCGCGGACAATTTTAAAAAGCACCCATTTAATGTATCACGTGAACCAGGTTCGAAAGGTTCTAACCAATTGACTGCCAAAAATACCAAAACTATGAACGTTATTTATCAAAAAATAATATGTTTTCTAGATGAAATTTGCACTGAATTCTTTTCTGAGTCAGAATGCAAATATCTTTGTTTTTTTAGAAGTCGTCAACATTTTTGTGTTGAATATGTGCGTTAACTACTGATTTTTGAGAGTTGCAATCAATTGCAAAGTTTTATGAGACAGGGCCCTGAACTTCTATCATACTTATTGTATTGGCCTGGATTGTTTTTTTAATTGATTGTAAATAATGTGTATATCTTTAGCAGGACCTTGAAGTAAAACAGTTATTGCTTATCAAGCTGTCCTTCAGGTAGTGGATGAATGAATGAATGAATGAATATATAAATGAATAAATAAATAAAAATAACAACCACATAAACATACATGTACACAATACATTACATGTATGTAGTTAAATTGCCCAATTTTGGTTTCATTCATTTCTGCCACTTCCAAAAAAAATAAAAATAGTGAGTTTTAATACCTGCTTCAAAAAAGTGTCATTTAATATGATTTCTCAACATAGTACAAAGACATATATGCTCCAATTTTTAGAGGGCCGAAAAGGGTTACCTACATGCCTCCAGCTCAATATCCCTTAATAATCCACGTTGCTTCCTTGCCCAGCCAGCCGATACTGTTAAATTTCACTCCTCTTGCAATTGCAGCACTATTTGCCAATCAATAAATCCCTCTTGGGATTTTCTTGCATGTACTTCGTCTACATGGCAATGCACACAGCTCAAATGATGCGATGTGGCGGAAGGCAGAGGCTGCATCGCAATAGAGATCTGTGTGTAGTAATCCTACTCCTAATGTGATTATAATGCGAGGCAGATATTTTCTAATTTGTTATTCTGTGATACAAACCGAGGCTACAGTGTGTTCAGTTTGCGTCAGCATTTTATACACACCAGAATGACTGAGTGTTGATAGATTGTGTAGTGTTATAGGACTTACGTAGCAATTAAAGCTTAAAGCCAACGTTTAGTTTTGGGGATTTTGTTTTTATTCGAATGCTTTATGCCCCAAAGCGATAATCCTGCAATTCTAGATTCTGAATGTCCTTAGTTTCTTTTTTAAATTAATTAATGAAAAATCCCGGGGGGGGGGGGTTTTGACCCTGAGATTTTTGGTTATATTTTACATTATAGGATCCAAAGTGTTAATAAGGCATTAAGATTATATGAATTATACCTTATCTCAGTGTAGGAAATACACTGGGGCGATGGGCGATTTAACCCCCAAAATTAACAAAATAGCCCCCTAAAATTACTAATTAGCCTTCAATTTTCCTCATAGGGTTCAATGTATAACATAGTAAAATCACTAAACTGGGCTTGAAAGTAGCCCCAGAGAATAAAATTTTATTTCCTTCCCTGCCTCATCTGAAAGAGCAGAGTCTGCTCTTTCAGATGAATTATCTCTGCTTTTTCAGATGAGGTATAACTCATAAACCTTAAAGTAATAGGCTAACATTGTGGAGCTTCAATTTAAAAAATTGTCAAATTTTGATATCTGAACTACATAGTAGTGTTCATATGGACGAATAAACACCCTAGAAAATATAAGTTACACTGCCAATGGTAAGTTATGCATGAATAAACAATTAAAACTCAGGGCGAGTTTAAATAGCGTAGGTGTACCCACACAGTAAGTCTATGGGAGAAAATGGGCAGGTGAATCCGATCAACTTACGATTTTCACTTTTTTAAAGCACTAAATAATCATTTTGAAATACAATTTTTTCAGGGCATCATTTTTAGACCTTATCAAAGACAATGGTAGCATGGGGAATCATGTAGCTCAGATCTTTTTAACTGTGGTAAATGTTAGCCAATACCTTTAACGCTTTATTAACTCTTTGGATCCTATAATGTAAAATATAGCCAAAAATGTGGGGTGGGGTAGGGGATGGATTGATATGGGTGGGGTAGGAGATGGGATGATGTGGGTGGGGTAGGGGATGGGGGGATATAGCAGACCAACATAAAGTAGTAGCTATCTTCATTAGATGTTGAAATATTTGTACATTAGTCGTCGTTGCACACTCGCACTGTAGACCAATGATGTCCATACAGACTGAACAGCAGTATACATATACTATTCAATGTTTGTTGTGTAGTGTACATAGTTCATAATGCTAATTACACCAAGGATACAGATATCTCTCTTTCAAGTATATAATTTATACAAAATGTCTGCAAGACTCACTGAATGAGTAATCTGATGAATCTGGAACTATTTCTGCCTGTGCATTTCTCTACAGATTGATTACTCCAGCGTTCCTACACCCGGGGGGGGGGGGGGGGGGGGGGGGGGGCACCTCGCATTGACGCAGTGGATATCATGCGCGACCAAGGAATCGCCATAAAAAGGGTTCTTTTTAAAACATGGGCACGATACATACATGTACGTAATGAGAAAAGGGTATCAAAACTCTCAAATACTGAAAATGAGGTACTTTTTGCCCAGAAACCTACATGTTTAGGGTCCGATTTGCAAGTGAAGAAGTTTGTCGGAGGAAGTGACAGAATCCGGGCAAAATCATCATTTTTGCTACGCTTTTAAGCCCACTTTCAGGAAAGTTTCGGCATTGACCAGTGATATCATGCGCGACCAAGGAATCGCATAAAAAGGGGTCTTTTTAAAGCATGGGCACGATACATACATGTACGTAATGAGAAAAGGGTATCAAAAACTCTCAAAAATACTGAAAAAATGAGGTACTTTTTGCCCCAGAAACCTACATGTTTAGGGTCCGATTTGCAATGTGAAGAAGTTTGTCGGAGGGGAAGTGACAGAATCCCGGGCAAAATCATCATTTTTGCTACGCTTTTAAGCCCACTTTTCAGGAAAGTTTCAGGCAATATTTTTGTGGCATCGTGGCCCCGTCCGATCTAAATGAGCTGACATCGCAATGATGTAAACAATGAAACTAAAATACCACGGGATCAAAAGCGGGAGCAAAGATTGTTTGCGATCAACGTTTTACTTGCTAAGGTGGGCGTCAAATTATGCAAATACTTGATAAGGGTACCGCTTTTCACACCCAATACTTGTTAAGGGTACCATTTCACACACACAATACTTGTTTAGGGTGCATTTTCAGAAAAGGGGAAATATTTGTGTAGGGTACTTTTTGAAACCCTGTGGTTGCACGTGATATCCACTGTTCAATAAGGTTTCAAGTGTTCCCAATTATGTCACTAACCTTTAATATACCTGCACCTGAAGTTTAGATACACCTGTACATGTTTTATTATCAGGGTTGGCATATTTCCCGGACAGTTGCCTTATTTCCCGGACGGGTGGGAAATACCGGGAAATACCGGTATTTACCGCCTTTTTACCGGGAAATACTGGGAAATATAAAATACGCTACTAATACGGGTGAGATGATTACTGTATGTTAGTACTTGAATCCAAGAGGTTAGTATGTTCTTTCAGTGGTGTTTTTGGACAAGTTTGTAGAGTTTATCAAGTAGTTAATTTTGATTATCTGTAGTTTTTATGAAACCAGATTTAGTTAACATTGGCTCCGGCTCACTGCTCACTGAGCTGGCCGTTGTCCTGGACAAGAACAGTGGGCTAGACAGACTAGTCTATCATTCAGTGTTTGGATACTAGATCTAGAGGCATTTAACGAACAAGTTCACTTTCAAGCATTCCAATTCGAGAAGAACTTCACCTGGGTCTGGATAATGGACACTGGTTATTAGCAAAGGCATCTAAACACCAGCAGAGTATAGACAAGGTGTAGAGGTGGAAAAGAGAATGGACATGGGGATGCAGACATATACATGTAGGGAGTCATTTGTAAGATTTGGCCCGAGTCTACACAGACAAATGTGGTAGGTACAGTCCGATAGACTGAGGGTTCAATACTGAGGGTACATAAGATCAAGGGTCCGATAGACTGAGGGTCTTATGGACCACTTTTTTAAAAAGGAACTGGTAGACCAACTTTCAAAAAAGGGTCCGACAGACCAAGGGTCCAATAGACTGAGGTCTGATAGACCAATTATCAAAAAGGTTCTGATCTACTGTACCGAACGGATCATTTTTTATATCGGACCCTCTGTCTATCACACCCTTTCTGGTAATCAGTCTATCAGACCCTTACTGTTAATGAGAAATATGTCCATCGGACCCTCGGTCTATTGGGTTTCCCCCAAATTGGCAAACCCCCGGTTTGACATTCTGGTAGACGAGGGTGCCACTGCCATGGCATAATTATGTCTGTTCACTTTCTGTTAAAAAATCTATCCATTGTCAATTTACAATTTGTAACTTGTGAGATCTATTTAGGTCATACTTTTATTTATAGGAAAACCTACATGTACACTGTAGACTACCCACATGTTACACTTGACTGGTATTGTGCATTTTGTTTATCACCCGTGACATTGTGGTTAGTTACCTTCTACAAACTGGCCATGTTTGAAATTACACTTGGGTCCTGGTCCTACACCATAATCTAAAACAATGTTATTGTGAAACAGCAAGGCCTCATAAAAAATACAAATCACATAAAAGATGTTGAAATTCACATGTTTGTACATGTATATAATCCTTCTTCCTTTACAAACAAAGCTACAATATGTTTCATAATGCTATTAATGAACTGTTATATCTCTACTATCAATATCACATAAATGAATAATTTAAGTGCACTGATCATTGTCTCTGTTAGGATGGCAATCATTTGCACTCTTCTAGTTACATAAAAGCATCTTGGAATTTTCTTTTATTTTTTTCATTATCTAAATACAGTATCAGTTCACTATGAATATTGGCAATTGACAGAACATTCCTTCCTTAAAGATTGTGTCAGGGAAGTGCAAGTCCATTACTTCCCTTCATTATCAATACCAAACGGTAGTTTAGTACTAATTACAAATGGTGTGTTGAAAGTTTGAGATCCATACGTCATGAATTTGTTGTTTTATGAGAAAAACTAATAACGACATGTTACCCGAATGTTGTTCTTTCCGTGAGTTTCAATTTTGCTCAAACTGCGAATCGCAGTTATTGTGTAACGTCGGAAGACCAGCGCAGCGCACTGATTGGTCAACGGCTAACCTCCGCACGACATTTAGCTAACGGCTGATCGGACAATTTTGGAACGGCACGTGCACGTTTGACGTCACAGATTTTTTGAAAATGCTTCCAAGCAATTGGAAAAAGTATGAAGTTTAACCATCCAGATTTTCACCAAAACTCAATATTTTACCCCAAGTCTCTATGAGAGGTGTTTATTTATATTAATCTTCACATTGGATATGATTTCAGCTGATTTCATTCATTTAGATGTTTTTTGACGTGCAAATCAATGACACAATCTTTAAGCCATAATCCCACACACGTCCCATGGGGCCAGTGTACAAACTATAGGTTACATTACATTTACAAGTTAATAAGAGTTTCTTTTTTTTTCATGCATACAGTCTGGAAAACAGTCCTACGAGAAAGAAAAGAAAAAGGAAAGGATGCAGATAATTGAGATGGGGAAAATTTCTTGCATGGTCCTGATTGATAACCAAGTTATTAACATGGACTTGTGTAGCGAATATATAATTTCAAAATATATTAATGTAGGGGTACAGTTAAATAAAGATAAGTGAATATTTAGATCAGATTAGCTATGTAGACAATTCTCTAGCAATATCTTCTCATTAAAATAAAGAAAAAGTTGTCAAAATTAATGTTTTAATCTTATTTCCCGCTTTTTGTCATATTTACCGGACGGCCTCTTATTTCCCGGACGGTATTTACCGGTAATTACTGCCGGTATTTCCCACCTTTTATATTTCCCGCCCAACCCTGTTTATTATTTTCAGACTTTCTCTCTGATGTACATTTTTTTTCTGCTCTTACTTATTTGACAGATTTTGTGACTATTGCTTGCATTCTAGGAACGGGTATTTTAGGTAAGTTTATCTCATTAATTCTAAGAGTCTAATACAAAATTGCGCATGTACAAATTAAATAAAGATGTACTCCTGTACTGTATTGTGTGAGAATTTCAACAAAGTACATTATAAAGCTAACACATCAATGAAGGCACATGATCCAGGAAAAATGAAATAGTGTCATCTTTTGAATCAAGTAATAATACAAGGGGGCACAAGAAATTGGGTAAATTATTTCTTTAAAAATAGTTTCATGACTTACATTTCACAAGGATGGATAATTTTGTTTGCTCTTTACAGAGGTAAATCACAAATTCTATAAAGTGCAGCAAAGTCTTACATGTACATGTATCCTCAATTTCATGGCCCATAACATACCCAAGATCAGAGTTGTTGAAATTCTCACATAAGTCTTGTAAACTTACATACTACACAGGTATGTACAATGTTATATTGGTGTGATCATACACACTTAGAATATTGAAAATGCTGAAACATACATATACATGTGTGATTAGGAAAGAAAAGAGAATTTACATACTTGTACATGTATGTGCTGCAGTGCTAAATTTGCTATAAAACCATTCAACACACCGCATTATACAGTATGCACATGTGTATGTATAGGAGACCTGCAAGACCTCTGTATATCCACTACTGCATGCGATAATGTAATGCCTTCTGTCTGTGCAGTAGACTTGTGAATTGCGTGACCCCGTGGTCTAATGCATAAGTAATCGTCCCACCGGTAACCACACTGTACTGCAGTACAACTGGTGGATGATGCATAAGACATGGATTTACATAGTGTCTTGACACGTTCTTGGCTTCTGCAAGAGCGTACTTGTATTGTATTGTACATGTAGACACAGCTTGGGCACACATTTTTGTACACAATAATTCAATTCAATGGTACTGAAATAGCAAAATGTTATTTAAAAGTCCCAAAGAAAGTTGACAGTGATTGTTTTTTGTTTATTTTAAAATAGTAATTATAAAAAAATGCTAAACATGGAAAAAAAATTAAAAATCTGCATTTGACATTGTGATACACATATCAGCCATTCCATACTTGTGTCATGCGAGTCATGCATGCTGTGTGTTACGAGTCACAAGCCAGGGTATAGATGATTGATTAACATGATCGGGTAAAGCAGTCTGCTTCAATATTTTCTCGGTTTTGATCTTTACCCTGGTTTGTGACTTGTGTGACATGAAACATGCGTGACTCGTGTGACATTTACGTGGAATGGCTGACATGCAATTATAGTCACAAGGATTTTCTCAAGACTGTTCATAGCTCAACTACAAGTAGATTCTATGCTGGGCATTTGAAGGTCTGTTATCATTCCTAATTTAGCACTCTTGGTAATGATAATTTTATGACTACCACAACATTAACAGGCATTATCACACATGTGTAATGAAATATGACAGCAAACAAAAGTTTATTAACATGATATTTACACATGTATATGAAGTTACTCTGTACTAGTAAAACATTTTTTTGCTTAATATGGATTTTGAGCTGTGTTTGTCTAATACACTGTAGAAGCTGTGAATTCTAGTGCATTATGTAAATAATACAATACATGTGGCAATGTCATTGGAACATACATGTATTAATGCATGTCCCAGTTTATCCTACATGTTAAAAATATTGATTTGTAACCTGTATGCCTGCATGGCCTGTCCTATTAACATGTTGCCTTGGGAATTCTGTAATTCCCTTCGAGTTATGACATGGCACACCCAATTCCTAACAGTTTAAAGCCCAAGTTTAGTTTTGGGAATTTTTTGTTTATTTGAAAGCTTTATGCCCCAAAGTCATAACCCTGCAATAATAGACTCTGAACGTCTTTAGTTTTTTTAAAATTAATTAATGAAAAATCGTCGGGGGGGGGGGGGACCCCGAGTATTTTCGGCTATATTTTACATAATAGCATTCAAAGGGTTAATAAGGCGAAAAGGGTACATGTATATGGTACATATATACCTCATCTGAAAGAGCAGAGTCTGCTCTTTAGATGAGGTAATAACTCATATACCCTTAACGCTAACCTTTGGATGCTATAATGTAAAATATAGCCGAAAATCTCGGGGGTCCCCCCCCCCCCCCCCGAGATTTTTCATTAATTTAATTAAAAAAAAACTAAAGACATTAGAGTCTATTATTGCAGGGTTATGATCTTGGGGCATAAAGCTTTCAAATAAACAATTCCCAAAACTAAACTTGGGCTTTAACCCATTGAAGATGGTTTGATTTTGATTTAACATTTTCCCAAAGAGCTGGAGATGATATACATGTACATAGTATGTCTAGTCATCAACGGGTTAAGTCTTATTTATTTTTTATACTTCTTTTTTATCTTTTATGCTTCTTAAAAGATGGATGATCAATGGCCAATTATAATCATTGAAAACATTATGAATGTACAATAATGAATCCTCGGACATCTTGATCTTAAGACAAGTCCATTAGCCTGTTGAAGACGAGAGATATCATATCTCATCACGAGGTCTATGGGAAATGCATGTTAAAGCAAAATCAAACTGTTTTCAGTGGGTTAAACTTGAAACTCTTGGATTTGGGTAACTTCTGTACATGTAAATAGATGATGCTAGAAATTATTTATTTCTTTTGTGTGGATTGTAAAGTCATGTTTCCAATTCCATGTTCAATTCAAAATATTAGTCAGCCTACTTGGTTAGAATTATCAAACCAGGGGAAAAATACATGGGCTCAGGGCAACTTGGCCCCCCCCCCCCCCAGGCCGAAAGAGCCCCTGTAGTGCACAAAAGAACCCCCGTAAATTAGGGTTCAATACAAAAGAATTTCTGGAATGCTGTGAAACAGAAGAAGTAACCCCTGTATTGATAGTGTTAATTTTTTTCTGTGTATCAAATATTGATTTAATGCCCCCCCTTCCAAATAGATGGCCTAAATGGATTTGTAGTGAACCACTGTCATTAGTGAGCTTTCGTTTTAACAATGCACGGACTCAAGAACAGTAATTCGATACCAAGATCGATCTGCGCATGCGCCACCCCCCGCATTGCACTGTCCATCGTAAAATCTAGAACGGGTTTTGACAGATTTTTCGTCCTCGATGCATTGAGGACAGCAGCCAATCAGCGCCCGTACAGATGATGTCGGTGCAAATCGCAACAACACATGCGAAGGCTGATGACGTCATGCACCTTCGCTCGTTCTCCGTTGCATTTTGCGTAACTGCCTGTGGAAGGACCACGGACGAACTGCTAGCTTGATCGCTCACTGTCCTCGTTTTTTCCGTGGCGGTAAAACGAAAGCTCACTATTGTCTGAATCAGAACCGTAATAAATATACTGAAAGCAGATTCAATTGGATTGTGTTCAAAACAAGTGCTCACAGAAAGACACAAAACACAAATGCATAATTTCCGTAAAAAAAGTCGGCTAACCAAATTAACTCGTTGCCTACGGAAAGCGGGTGGGCCCTGTACAAAGTCTATGGCTGGGGATTTTTTAATCTCGTGGTGAACGGGTTAACAGGGCATTTCAGAGTTTCCAAATTGCTGTCACATAAATCATGAGCTGCCAGGTATTATTATATGTAGATAGTAATAATATCGAGTGGAGTATTTGTTTACCCTGTAATTTGTCACCTTTTACTATATACTCAAAACAGAACCTTGCAATTATATTGTAGTTTATATTATCACATAAAGAACAGAATTAAACCATAAGAGGCAAATCAGTCCAAGTATCCTGAAAACATCTCTTTGGTATTGAATAATTGTTGTTTGCAGTTTTAACTCAGTAGCTGTGTTATTTCAGTACACCAGTAGAATACGTAAACTTAGAGCTAGTTTTTGCTTGCAGTCATGGATGTATCACTACCTTTTCCACATACATGTAACAAGGAAAATTAAAGCCCAAGTTAGTTTTGGGGATTTTTTGTTATTGAAAGCTTATGCCCCAAAGTCATAACCCTGCAATAATAGATTCTGAATGTCTGTAGTTTTTTTTTTAATTATAATGAAAAAATCTCATGTGAACACCCCCAAAATTTTACATTATAGCATCTTAAGGGTTAAAAAGGATTTAAGGTTACATGTGTTATACCTCATCTGAAGAGCAGACTGCGCTCTTTCCAGATGAGGTATAACTCATATAACTTTTTTTTTGTCTTTGATTTTTTTACAAATTAATTAATGAAAAATGTCGGGGGGGGACCCCGACATTTTTGACGGCATTTTTTTACATTAAGCATCCAAGAGGGTTAAAATGTTATATGAGTAATACCTCATCTGAAAGAGGGCTGCGTCTGCTCTTTCAGATGAGGTATAACACATGTAACCTTAAAGCCTTTTCAAGCCTTTAGATGCTATAATGTAAAATTTTGGGGGTGTTCCCACGAGATTTTTCATTAATTAATAGAAAAAAAACTAAAGACATTCAGAATCTATTATTGCAGGGTTATGACATTGGGGCATAAAGCTTTCAAATAACAAAAAATCCCCAAAACTAAACTTGGGCTTTAAGCAAAATATTATTGAAAAAGAATCCTTGTTTTTAAATAAAAAAATAATTGCTGATGCTTTGTATCTCATAAAGTCCCATTTTCAGCAAATGGTTAAGTACAAATTGCTTTTTGCATTTTGTTGGATACAGGCTCTGAGAGATCTGAAAAAAAGGTTCAATTAATTCAAATATCAAAATAAAAACATTTTTTAAATCAAAATGTCTTGTACAATATACATTATGGTAGCAGTAATGTGTTTCATGGCAAGTGAAATTCTATACTGACTTCCTTCTCCATGTTGTTCATAACTTAAAGGTAAATGACATGCTTGGGGGTAGTCCTCAACTTGGGATGAAACTACTCTATAATCAAGTAAACTATGCAAGGATTTCCCTGTGAAAACCTTGTAGTAAAACGTTGACTCATTCTTAAATAACTAATATCAATATCCTTCATGGCAGGCAAACCTGCTGTGTGGCTCTCTATGGGTCCTATTTTTATCGTGCCCCGATAAAATTAAAATACTCGTATGTTCATGCTTGATTCTCCTTAAGTAAACAAATTACAGACAAATCCTTTCAGCTGGGAGATCCACTCCAGCTAGTTTATAGTTGGTATATATTTCAACTCATTTGGTTCTTGACGCATTTTCAAGTGTTCCCAATCATGTCACTAACCTTTAAGTTATTTCTTCCTTTTATCTTTTCTGTTCTGTTTTGTTCTAGGATTGCCAGTGACGCTTGCCCATTCTGGTTTCTCTCCATTCTTGGTTTCATTCATTATTGGATTCTTCGTTCAGGTAAGAACAAGGAAAAATCTTAAAAATCAACTTAGATATGTCTGCAAAATATATCTGTTAGGTCTAGATTTGACAATCTTCCAGAAACTGAGTTAAATTGTCATGATTTGAGAAGTTTTTAAATTTAAACCGGGAAACAAAAAGAGGACCCCCACTTTCAACCCCCCCCCCAAAAAAAAACAAAAAACAAGCAATTCTGGTCAACCCTCCTAGGGCTTTACTTGGAACAAATCAGTGGTGTGATTAGAAGTGGAAGGCTTTGTTTTTATACAATAAATGTCTGTGTGATGAGCCGTCATGTTTTGTGTACAGTCCTAGCTGTTGCATCCTTGGATAAAGCACTTATTTCCTCATACCTCAGATCGTCGCTGAATTCACAAAGTGGCACAAACAAACCTCAAAAATTGCGTCCAAAGTTAAATTTGAGTTATTTTCAGTTTTATCATTCTCTGGCCATGGTCTTTCATTTCACAAAATTTTAGAACCCAATTCTCTCTAATTAAAGAGATAATTAAACTGCAATTTCCGGCATGAGCCTGAAAATCTACATTCAAGAAAATCCATGAACGGGCACAAGAGTGCGCGCCGTTACGTGCCATTCAGTTCTGTACATGAAACTCAACGGCGCGCTCGCTTGTGCCAGTTCGTAAATTTTGTTCTCTTGCTGTAGTGACAACACACCGCGATATGAGCGCTTGTGCCGGTTCGTGAATGTTTTTGGGTGCCACTCCATAGATTCTTCCTAAGCTGAAGCAACATTTTCTACAAAACGACACCTGCGTTTGAAGCTTTATTGTGTTATGATTTGAACGTAGTTTGTGGACGATTCTACATGGAAGGCGAGAGTAGATACCCCGGGTAGATACTTGGCTCTCTATCTGTGCCTGAATCAATTGACAAACAGATAAAATCGTTAATCATGTTTTACTAGAAAAGTGATTTCATCCATCTTCGGTCGTGTGTGCCACTTGGTGAACTCAGCGACGGGATGTAACAGGACGCTAAGCCAGAGACAGGAGCACCTCAACATGTTATACAGTAGAACCCACCCACTTAATCGAAAAGATAGCAAAAGAGCCCCCGCTCTCATAATTGCCATAAGGTTCAATACAATTTTCCCCCTTAAAATATAAGCCACGCCTTCCTTAGTACACCAATATACATGTAATGTAAATGTCTGATGGGATAGCACACCCTGGCAGCTGTGTTGACACACTCTGTGTGAGTGGGAATCAGGTTAGGACTAAACAAACTTGTATATGGCAGAGGTTCTTTCTTTGACAAAAGGTATTGAGTAAACTCAGGTTTAATTAATATATGTTTGAATTACTGTTTTATTAGAGTGATATGTTGTTGTGAACATAGACATGTAGCAAGCCTTATTCACTTGCATTCATGTTAAAAATGTTAATCTTTAAATGACAGGTGTACATATTTGACAAATATAACACGGAGCGATAGTGTAAACTCAGTCACTTATGTGTAGTGCAGTGGAGTTCATGTGTCTAAATATTGAAATAAATTAGTGTAAATTGATACTAAGATCGACAGGATAACAGTATTGTGATACTGCCAAAATAATACCATCATGAAGATAAAATGAGGCCCCCACCCCCCACCCCACCTTTTTTAACAAATGGGACATTAGCAAGAAAACTTGATTTATAAAACTTCACTTTTTGTCCCCACATGTAGGCCCTTCAGAGAATTACGTATGCTACCATAGTCATGGTATCACACAATCATTGTAAGTGGGTGATGTCAAACATATACTACTTTATTCTTAATACATGTATTGTAGTGTGCAGAATACTCTCTGCATTGTTACTGTATTTTCATGTATTTCCATTTCTCTGGCTTATCATAATTCATTGTCACAAGACCCTTTAATTTTCAATTTCATGTTCCTTATGATTATAATGGATGTTTGTTTATTTATGATTTAAAAAAAATTGTTTGTAAACTAATTATTTATGTTTAATTTTTAGTTTGTTTGATAAAGTGGGTTTGATACAGGAATTCTTTCTTTCATACTCCAGGCTCTGGTTATCTACTTTTTCACAGACCTTCTCCAGCGAGCACATGCATACAATATTGAGAAACACAAGGTATATGTATTGAAGTAAAAAAAAAATATGCAGAACAAGTTTGATGTTCATCTCTGTATAATAAGATCAAATGCTTGATCTAATTTATTAACTCTTAACATGCCAAATTTACAGATCTGTACCAAGTAATGCACATAAAGTCTATAGATGTTTAAGTCCTCTGTCACATTAAGAGTCAATTGCCTCAGATGTAAGGAATGATTCTCTCTGCAAACTTTCACAAAAAAAAACAACAACCATACATTAATCATGTATTTATTGTGATAAATGTACAGAATGTACATAGAGACATATTTCCAGTTTAGACTCTCTGAGGTACTACATACTGTAATCGTTCATTTACATGTGCCTTTGTTAAGGTCCAAAAATAAAGACCTGAAAAAATTTTACTTCAAAATGATCATTTAGTGCTTTAAAAAGTGGAAATCTAGGAGTACTTTGTTTAGCCATTCTCATTTTCCTACATAGTCTGCAAGTACAGTGGATGCATTAGTCATACAATGTCATGCTTATCCATACACCTTTTTAGTGGCAGCATACTGACTTTCCGGAAGTTTTGTTTGAATTCTATGTTTATTTGTCTATTTAAGCACAGTGTTTATACTGTCTAAAAATGAAGCCCTGAAAAAAAATGCAGTCTAAAACGATCATTATTAGTGCTTTAAAAAAGTAAAAATCATTGAGAGACCATTCCAGCTTTTCCCCATAGACTGCTGTGTTGCAGAATTTCCTGTCGGCTGAGATAAAATTAATGGGCCAATTTGTATCTGCACATATTGTACTAGTGACAGCATCACTGTCCAAACTTTTGTGTTTTAGGGTGTTTATTTGTCCATTCAAACACTGTCAGATATGTCAGATAGCAAAGTTCTACAATTTTTTTAACGGGTCTTCCACAGTGTTTTATGGTGTCTTTAATCTGAAACTTTCATCTTTTTTTTGTCAGGGTGCTAGTGTAGAAGAGCAGCAGGTACCTCTGACCAA
>JZLH01S0634173.1:22337-34569 GCA_001188425.1 Eucidaris tribuloides | reverse complement strand
AGCGAGCGTAGTGAGCGAGCCTCAGAAATTAAATTAAGTTGCTCGAAGTCGTTTCAAATTCGGGGTGGGGCATTTTAAGAATCACTTAACAAAACGCAGTAGTGGCAGATAAATTAGAACAGGTGCCTCTAAAATGTGAAAAAAAAAACATTGTCACCTGTGAGGCTTATCATAGGTGGACAAATTGACATTTTTTTTTAATCTGAAAAGAAACGATTATGGAAATAAATGCGAATCATACAAAAGCGCAATTGTCAAAAAGGAACAAAATTGTAGAACGGAAATATTTTGGGGGTTTTATGAGAGGTAAAAAGGGTAGTGGATACGAAAACTCCTGGAATACTGTAAACACTACCCCCCCCCCCACCACACACAGCACATGATTTTGAAGAATCCTTAAAATTTAAGAATTAATAATAAAATAATATAAAAATAAGAGTTTTTAAAATTAGGAGCAAAAAAAAAATCATGACCATTTTAAAAAGATGTATCGGACTGTCATCTTTATAAATGTTGTACAGTCTCGGGTGAGCTCCCCTTATGTCCTCACGTGAAAATATCTGAGTTTGTTTTCTACATTTTGTTCATAATACGATGTTTCATTAGGCTTACATTTTGCGTTATCTGCACACTAAATAGGAATAGAGATATGATACCCATTTGGACGGACAAAAAACACATTGTAATGAACATGAATTAGAGATATTAATCGAAAACATCGGGTTATTCAGATAACAATATCTTTTGTATATATAAATTGTATAAATGTTATAAATAATTGAATAAGCACAAACTTATCTTTCTCAATGAAACGTAAGGGTATATTTGTACAGATCATCCCCTTCCCGAAAAGTGGTGAGATATATCCTCCAATCCCCTTCCTTCCAATTTACGACGGTGTTCTTTAATTAGGGCAGTTGAGATTACTGGTATCTGTCTGCCAGTATAATACCACACTCTAAAACCAACGTTTTAAATAAATATATTTTAAAAGTCGGAGGAAATACACATTTTCAAATACTAATTGATTATAACCATACTATCACGCATTGGAGACCTTTAAAACAAGACCATACGCACGAATTTTCCGGGGCCGAAATGTTCAAATTATTGAGGGAATGTGCAAGCGAGGGATCGAAGCGACTGAGCGACAGCTTTTGATTTTTTTTTTAAAAGAATTAAAATTGAGGGATCTTAAGCATTTTAAAGGCATTTTAATGGGTCTGCGGGGGGGGGGGATATGTACACACACACACACCACCACACACACACAAAGACGACACACACACGCACACACGCACACACGCACACACACACGCACACACGCACGCACACACACACACACACACACACACACACACACACACACACACACACACACACACACACACGCGAGATCCCATATTTATATTTCCCCTTTTGACAATAAAAATAAAAATCACAATTACAAATTGACCTACTGCATGCACTCTAGAAATTTATTGCTCGAGAAAAGTATGCAAAAAAGTCACCAAAGTGACTGACGATGGGCAAGCGGTTTTTAGTTCTTTCACACTTGAATTTCTTATTTGAAGATGATGTTAGTTACTCCATAGCAAACTACACTCCCAAGCCAAAAGCATTGCAACATAGGCTCTTATGCATACAGTTTGAGTTGAAGGAGTCTAATCTATAATTGATGCCCTAGTGAAGTTATTACAAATTATTTAAAATGAAGTCAATGAATATTCTCTCTCCTTTCTTTTGCAAGGCGAAAAGATTATCCAGTGCAGGCATACCCACGCCAGAGGGGCTTAAATACAAAATTTAACATTTTTTCGCCTCTCTATGTAGGGGTGGGGTGTTAAATTCAGCGTAGCATCGTAATTCGGTTTTACATTTCCCGTGAAACGGTTTTGACGGTTTGGAAAGACTTCCAACAACATGTTACTCTGAAGCGGTCTCAGAAAGAAGACCACGACCAGCGAAGAAGAAAGCGCATCCTGTCTTCATGAGACAGTGGTAAGAAGAACCCCATATTTTAGAAAGGACCTATTGAAGTTATAATTTTGTTACCCTTTCTCAATTCTAAAGGCGATTACTATTGCAAACATCCTAAAATTGACTGTCATGTGACTTTTCCTTACAATGATGTGGAGCAAAGGCCGCTATCTTTAATTCGTAGCCAACAAAAACCGTTTCACCGAAAATATGAAACCAAATTACCATGCTAGGCCCCCCCCCCCAAAAAAAAATGTTAAATTTTGTGTTCCAGTCCCTCTGCAATGGATGCGCCTGCATTGGATAACCTCTCCGCCTTGAGAAGAAAGGAGAAAGAATATTCATTGACTCATTTAAAAAAAAATATGTTATTATACAATAATAACTTCACCAGGATATCATTATAGAAAAATCCCTTGAACTCAAAATGCATGTGTTATAGTGTATGTTGCAATACTTTTGGCATGGGAGGGTAGACATTGTAGAGTATAACACGACAAAATGACTTCAATGACTTTTGTACTTTCATACACAGACGTCAATTTCATAATTTGTCCTCATGTCCTGTGCCGTTGGTGCTATGAATAGTTCCAAGTGCAATTTCTTATATTTTACGCACAAATATATACCATGACATTGAAAAAAACCCTCTAAATTTAAACTGATCTACTGGCATTTCAGTGGTAGCATTGTTAAATGAAGAAATCATATTTGTTATAATATTACATGTATCTGCGACTACACTACATAAACTTTAGATTGTCAAAAAATTATGCTGTACACGCAGCCTGCCTTGCATGTCCTCCTAGCTAGATCTTGACTTCCGGTCATTCACATTCAACCTTTGTACATGTATTTACAAATAAAATCTACTTGTTCATTTGTTTACTTGTTTGTTCAATTAATTAATTAATTAATTCATTCATTCATTAATAAAGTAGATCCCATAATTACTTGATAAATTATTCAATTATCAAATCATTATAAAAAAACAAATCAGCTTTAAGTTGTTTTTGAATAAGGTCGTTAATTCATTGATGTTTCTTCAAGAAAACAAAAAGATACCGAGTAGTACCTCCCATTCTTAGCTTCAGCATAATGTCCACTTGTTTATGTTCTGCCAAAAGCCACTGCATGTGGCGATATATTGGGACATCGTTTGGAGACTTAGCCTACTTGTGAAACAAGAGCCCCGGGGGGCACGACGCTCACCTGAGGTCTCGCAAACTCTCTATGGTACCCATAGAAAAAACATCAGTTATAATATAGTTTTGGCCCTTGGATTCTGATATCTAGGCACCAGTGTGGCCAAATGAACCAGTTGGAAAACTTTGCATCCCCTTGCCATATAGCTGATTTTGTCAAGTTAAATTAAATTCTAACATCCGTTTTTATGAAAACAAGGCAAGCCCTAGAATCTAAACATTTGACCTTGACCTACAGTACGTATGTGACCTTGACCCCAATCTAACATTGAGGTCACTATACATGTAGCATCTTACCATCCAAATTAGTCACAAATGGACCAATATCAACCAAAGATTGAAGAAAATTGCAGGTATATATCATTTGACTTCATTTGACCTTTGACCTACATATGTGACCTTTGACCCCCAAATAATATTGAGGTCCCTGTTATGCATCTACCACCCAAGTTTGGTTACAAATGGGCTTGTGGTTAGAAAGTTACCTAGTTTGGGCCCTTATGGGCCCTGCCCCCCAGGCCCCCAGGGGGGCTTGGTGTACCATTCCAGGGACCCTCTATCCCCTTCCTCTGAGGATCATTCCCACCAAGTTTGGTCTAAATCCATTGATGTGAATGTGAATTATTCTCATAGGGCCCTACCCCCAAACTTTTGCCCCCCTTAGGGGCCAAACAGGGCCACCCTGGGCATTGTTATGAGGAACATTGATTCAGCACATATAAAGGTATCTACACACAAAGTGGCTTAACTAAACTATTTCTGGATCTAGAGAAGAAGATGTTTGAAAATTACCTACTTTTGGCCCTTTAGGGCCCTGCCCCTGGGCCCCCAGGGGGGCCAGGTGTACCATTTGAGGACCCTTGAATCCCCACCCCCTAAGGATCATTCCTGCCAAGTTTGGGCCAAATCCATTCATGCATTTTGAAGAAGAAGCTGAAAATGTGTAAAAGTTTACGCACGACGCACGACGCACGACGGACGACGGACGAAAAGCGATCGCAATAGCTCACTAGAGCCTTTGGCTCAGGTGAGCTAAAAAGCAAATCCAATGAGATAACATGAAATACAATGAGATGAAGCGGGTTCAAATAGATAGAAATAGAAAGTACACACATTATGTACATAAAGATTCTGTTAACTCAATGAGTTATACATTAGGCTTGACAAACATAATGTATATTACATTGGGTTTGGTACCGTTATACCATTTTGTACTTCAAATCTTTGTTGGAGTTTCTTATTTCCTGAAATTGAATATTCTGGTAAAAGTCAACATTCTGGTAAAATTTTCAGACATAACTATGTTCTCTTGACTAAAATATAACTACATAATCCCCATTATGCTAGATCAAAACAAGTAACCCAATAACCAAGAATGACTGCAAAGTAATGCCGTTGCTCTCAAACACAACAGTAAAGCGATGCGACGTTCTGATATTGACGGAAGACATTTGTTTGTGAGTACCGGTGTGTTTGTGTGTGTTGTGTTGTGTGTGATGTGTGTGTGTATGTGTGTGTGTGTGTATGTGTGTGTGTGATGTGTGTGTGTGTATGTGTGTGTATGTGTGTGTGATGTGCGTGTGTATGTGTGTGTGTGTGTATTTGTGTGTGCATGTGTGTGGTATGTTGTTTTTTTGTGAGTGTGTGTATGTGGTGTATGTGTGTGTGGTGTTGTGTGTGTGTATATATCTATGTTTACATATGCACATGTCAGCAGAAAGATCAGACTCTGATCTTTCTGATGAGGTATAATTCAGATAACTTTAACACCTTATTAACCCTGTGGATGCTATACTGTAAAATATAGTCGAAAATCTGCCCCCCCCCCCCGAGATTTGTCATTACATGTAATACAAAAAAAATAAAAAAACCCTAAAGACATTCGGAATCTGTTATTGGAGTGATATGATTTTTGGGCATAAAGCTTCCAAATAAAAAAAAATCGCCAAAACTAAACTGGCATGATAATTGGTATAGTATTATCAAATATGATTTGCATCACCTAGCACCATTGCACCTCAATGAAATGCATGTTTTCCTTAAAAACGAAGCTGTAAGAAATCTTCCTTTATGTAGGAAAGATTTGTTGGTTGTACCACTAATTGGTAAGCACAGCTTTGCTTATGCTGCTCTAATATTGTTTGAATTACTTCCTTAGTAATATCACGAATGAAAAACCAATACAAACTTCAAGTCTACACGAAAAGGTCAAATATCGAAAATGTAAACTTTGGCAAAATTGAGCATTTAGTGCTCTACAGACAGTATCAGTTTGATTATGATAAACATGTAGTACATTTTTTTCTTATAATTTCACTCTACGTGCATTGGAACTCTAGATAAAATGTCCTTTGCAATATAAAAAAGCAGTTTATTGTTTAAAGTATTATTATGCCAGTAAAAAAAAGGTGATATTTACCATTCACAGTATTTATGCGATACAGGTATATACTTTGCAAAAACAATTAATACATTTCCATCAACTAAAATGCCTTTAGAATTATACAAAAATGCAAATTAATATTTGTCTTTCTCTCCTTCTAGGGAAATTCATAGTACGACTGCACTTTTACTAAGCTGCTTCGGCACGTCTTTATTTCTAAAAACAATTCAGAGTTTTTTAAAAAAATGTTCTGATGACATGGAGCTTCAGGACACAATGTTCACTCGTGCTCACCAAACGCGCCACAATTCCTCATTGACTTCAATCATTGAAGCCATCTAATGGCGTGGCATAAGATGACACAATGCAAAATATTACTGTTGGACAAGTACCTGTCTTCGAGTTGTCACTTGGTGAGGTTTCGTAAGACTACTGGAGGCCCGACGACCGGGCTGCCGGATTGACTCGCGATTTAAATTAATGATTATAATATATATATATATATAGTTTTTTTTTTGGGGGGGGGGGGAAATAAAAAAATATCTCAAAAAATAAATATTTAAGAAATCAGTGATGTGATTGGTCATATGACAAAATGGTGGAAACAGTCATTGAAAAAAAAAGATTTCAGTAGGTGGTTTTTATTTTGTGTTCAAAATTATTGGAAAAAACGAAAGTTTAACTGCATGTTTTAAATGATGGATTGCTTCATATTCTATCAAATTAATCTTTGTTCCCACTTACAGGGACAATGTTTGGTTTGATTATTGAAGACAAATTTTAAAATTGTAAGTCGTTATTACCATTTTTTGTTTATCAAACAAAAACTCGGCAACCTTCATGGAGAATGAAGTCACAGGGAAGATATGATTATTGACCCTGTTGAGACACGTTAGGCTGATGTGCCTGCATCATACTCATGACCAATTCCGCGTCATGTGGTATCATGGTAGCCACCAACTGTTGGACCGACTGATCCTCCGGGGGCGGCGGCATGGCATGGACGATGCGCTCCCCGACCGATGTCGGAACGCATTCTTCATGCATATTAATCGGATGGATGACATTCTCTTGATATCGTTCCTCGTTACGCTCATTCTTGCTTTGTTGTTGTTGTTGCTGCTGCTGCTGGGCGTGGCTACTGACTGCGTCAGAGCATCACCTGCCGCCATTAATCGCCCTGGCCGATGATCTGTGAGCTACGGCGGACGCGCGGTGCGTACACTGTACGTCTCATCTCGTGGTGTTGGGACCCGTTCTAACGGCTTGAGTGACGCCGTCTGCATGAGTTGAATCTCTCGTACGACACCTCGCCCGCCTATTGGGCCAAGTCTGCTCAACCGCTATTGCAGGCACCGTATCGACGGTATCCTCGTCGATCCATCGGCATATGGCTAGTCATTTCCATGACTCACCACGGCAGGACACTGCGAACCTGCACAAACACAAAACAGATGTTTATTTATTGTTATCATCGTTTTATTCGGGCAAAGAAATTGAAGAGTAGGTTGACAATGTTACGAGAATACAGGCAACACTATGGCGCCAGGCGACAAAAAAAACTTAATCAGGCAATATTGGTTTCATTCTAGTCGTTATGAAGTTGATAGTAAATCAAACAACATTGCGGACGGCGGGAAAATGTGCGACATAATAACGTATTGTTTACAGAGCTGTTCAGTTAGTCCGTTGGCTACGGGAACTGCAAGCTTCATGCATTTTGCCCATGGTAACTAGAATCCCGAAGCTAATGAGCTACCAGTAAATCATATCCATTCCTTTACCCCAACAATTACTTTCAATAAAATGACATGGAAAACGAGTCATTTCAACACAGAATAAGTCAACGCAGTGACCAAATACACCCATCCACCAAAGACTTAATTTCGACAATAGCAGCATACTGCATGTACAACGTAGAGTATCCTCAAGTGCTTTACACTTTATCAAGACATATCGAAATATTTTTAACAAACATGAGAAGATTTTCGGCAAAAGTTCTTCCACTTTCTATCTCCTTTATTTCTGCGATTTAGGGATGGGGCCAAGGGGTGAAGAAGGGGTTAATATAACAGCTATCTCCTTATTTCTGTGATTTTGGGGGTGTAGCCAGGGGTGGGGAGGGGGTAAATTTAACACCTGTCTTCTTTATTTCTGTGATTTTGGGGGTATAGCCAGGGGGTGGGAAGGGGGGAAATTTTACACCCGGTGTGCTGCTCAATATTGATACATGTACCAGAAAGGTGTTAATTATCAACACCGATGGTTTAAAGGTAATTGTGTTGGTTTTTCAAGAAATTCATCTGGTGTTTAAATCGGGATTTGAATGATACTCCGACATCGCACCTGGTATCTAAATTGGTTAACACCCTGGGTATTACATTTAATCCTCCTCTTTTTCACAGTGTTACCTGAATGACCAATCCGTCTTTCATACCCTCCACAGGTATATTAGAATCGATCGATACTTGAATAGACTGCAAGTTATTCTCTTCGCCCACTTGACCCTGTTCTGTCGGCATGTCGGCGTATCTTGATCGATTCCGTTTCCCCTTCATCTTCGTTTTGTCTTTCGTGCGGGATTCGCCTCGCTTTTTCAGCGTCGGGGCGCGGAGCGGAGACGGCACCATATGACCGTCCGTGGACTGGACGCTGACGGGGTTGGCCGGCATCTTGTCGCCAAGCTCCTTCTGATGACCTTCCACGTGCTTCCACATGTTGCCGTGATAGGAGGAGGTCCAACCACATATGTTGCACATGTACGGACGAACCCCAGCGTGCTTGCACATGACGTGTTCGGAGATGATTTTGTTGGTTCTTATAATGTTTACATCAATTGAACTCTTGAATAAAATGTACCCTTTGCAGATATAAAAAGCAGTTTAATTGTTTAAAGTATTATTACCATAAAAAAAAAGCAGTGAGATTTACCATTCACAGTATTGTAATGCAACACAGGTATATATGCAAAAACAATAATTTCCAAAATCAAAAACTAAAAACCCTACAGAACATACAAAAATGCAAATTAATATTGTTTTTCTCTCCTTCTAGGAAATTCTATAGAACGACTGCCACTTTCTACCAACAGTTCAGGCACCGGCTTTATTTCTAAAAAACAATTTAGAATTGTTAAATCGTTATTTTGACAATGGAGCTTCAAGACACAAGTTTCCACTCATGCTCACAAACCGCCACTGAATTCCTCATTGAACTTCAAATCATTGAAGTCCATCTTATGGCGTCAAAGATGACACAATGCAAAATATGACTGTTGGACAAGTACCTGTCTTCGAGTTGTCACTTGGTGAGGTTCGTAAAGATCTACTGGAGGCCCGACGACCGGGTCTGCAGCGATTAAAAATCACGCGATTTAGTCGTTGATTTAATCTCGCGAATTATACCTTATTTTAACTGGCCTATTCAAGACCAAGGTTTTTTACTGGGGGGGGGGGGGGGTCAATTTGACTCCCCCTTCAGATCTCGGCGCCGATACGCGCGAAATCGCCGCGAAAAATTTGGCGTGTCGCATGAGGCCGCATGTAAACTACACGATCTGTATAGTAAAACTTCTCCACCCAAAATATATATTTTCTATTTTTAAAGTAATTAAACTAGCACAAGTGCGATAAAATTAGTGGTTTCGCTACTATAATCACTTACAATAGCTAGTAGGATACTAATATTTTGGTGAAAATATTTCATTCTGACATTCCTCACAATTATCTGCGCGCAAAAAAATCTGCCGAATTGGATTAATTTCTTATGTATTTATTGTTATTGTGAATTTCTTGTGAATTTTCTTATGTATTTCTGTGTTTTTTCGACCTTTTGTTTCTATTGTTATTTCGATTAAAATTGTGGAGGAAACTTTTTGCAATCATTAAACAGCATAAAAAGTAATTCAATTTCAACCATAAAAAGCAAAAATAATCATAACTTTATCATTTTTGCCTGAAAACACAAAAATTTCCATTGATTTTGCACACAAAAATCACGTTTTGAGCGATTTTTGGGTTGACATGCATGTAATAAAAAGTAGCGCAGGCGTCGGCAACGGTATGTCGCGAATTTTCGCGGAAAAATGGGTGCAAAAAGAAATGCGCAAGACTTTGAAAGTAAAAGTCAGCGAGCGAGGGCGATCAAAAACATTTGCGGCGGCGGCATGGTCGCGAAATTCGTCGAGGGGGAGGGGGTGTCAAATGACCCCCAGATTAATATAGAGTTAAAATTAATGATTATACAGTCAACGCTGCATAAGCCGAAGTCGCATAAAGTTGAATAAATCGCTAACTCAGGAAGGACTTTACTGGTCCCATTCCTTTTATTTTCTGTGTTTTTTAACCCCTTATAAGTCGAATTTCGTCTAAGTCAAAGCATTTTCTTCAAGCCGCAAGAATTCGAACTTAAGCAAGAGTTAACTGATTTGTTTTTTTTTTTTGGGGGGGGGCAGGGGGGAAATAAAAAATAAATATTTAACAAATCAGTGATATGATGGTCATGTGCCAAAATGGTGGAAACAGTCATAAAAAAAAAAAGATTTCAGCACGTGGTTTTAATTTTGTGTTAAAAATTAATTGAAAACAAAAGTTGTAACTGGCATTTTAAATGATGGATTGCTTCAAATTCTATCAATTAATCTTTGTTCCCATTTACAGGGAAATGTTTGGTTCGGATTTATTAAAGACAAATTTTAAAATTCTAAGTCGTTTATTATAATTTTTTGTTGATCAAACAAAACTTGGAGAATGAAAACCACTGGAAGATAATGATGTATTGAGCCATGTTTGAGACATCGTAGGCTGAATGTGCTGCCATCATACTCAATGACCAATTCCGTCGTCAATGTGGTATCATGGTAGCGCACCAACTGTTGGACCGACTGATCTCCGGCGGGCGGCGGCATTTGGCATGGACGATGCCGCCTCCCCACCGATGTCGAAACGCATTCTTCATGCATATTAATCGTAATGCGATGACACTCTCTTGATATCGTTGTCCTCGTACGCTCAATTCTTGCTTTGTGTGTTGCCTGCTGTTGCTGGGCGTTGGTACTGCGGCTCAGAGAATCACCTGCGCCATTGTTCTCCCCCGGCGATGATCTGTTGAGCTACGGCGACGGGTGGTAACACTGTAACGTCATCATCTCGTTGGTTGTTGGACCCGTTCTAAACGGCTGAGTGACGGTTCCTGCAATGGAGTTGAATCGTCTCGTACGCACACCTCGCCGGCTTGGGCGCAGTCTGCTCAACGCTGAGGCACCGATTCGGCGGTATCCTCGCTCGATTCCATCGGCTATGGCTATCATTTCCTGACTCACCACGTGAGGGACACTGGAACACTGCACAAAACACAAAAAACAGATGTTTATTATAATGTTACATCGTTTTATCGCGGCAAAGAAATTGAAGGTAGGTTGACAATATGTTACAGGAGAATACAGCAACCACTAATGCGCCAGGGACAAAAAAACAAGTAACTCAAGGCAATTTGTCTTCTTATTTCCAGTGGTTATGAAGTATTAGTAAATCACAACCAACAGTTGCGGACGGCGGAAAGTGGACCCATAATAACGTATTGTTTTACAGAGCGTGTACAGTTTAGCCCGTTGGCTACGGGAACTGCAAGCTTCATGCATTTTCCCCATGGTAACTAGAAATCCCGAAGCTAATGGGCTTACCAGAAAATCATACCCATTTCTTTACCCCAACAATTACTTTCAATTAAATGACATGGAAAAACGAGCCAATTTTCACAACTGGAATAAGTCAATGGCACTGGCCAAATACTCACCCTACCACGCAATGACTTTGATTTCGACAATAGCACGCACACCCGTCACATGTACAACACTTTTATCAAGACATGATCGAATATTTTTAACAAACATGAGAAGATTTTGGGCCAAAACACTTCCCACTTTCTATTCTCCTTTATTCTCTGCGATTTGGCGGGATGGGCCAAAGGGGTGGGGAAGGGTAAAAAAAATTTAGACACCTACGTGTATCTCCTTTATTTCTGTGATTTGGGTTGTGTGGGAAGGGGGTGCGAAGGATTTAAATCAACACCCGCTCTGTTGCTCAATATTAATACCAGAAGTGTTAATTTTCACACCGAGGTTTGAACGTAATTGTGTTGGTGTTTGAAGAAATTCATGTGTGTTTAAATCAGGAATTTTGAATGATACTTCCGAATCGCACTGGTATCTAAATTGGTTAACACCCTGTATTACATTTAATCCTCTCTTTTTTACAGTGTTACCTGAATGACCAATCGTTTTCATACCTCCACAGGTATATTAGAATCGATCGATTTGGATAGACTGCAAGTTATTCTCTCGCCCACTTGACCCTGTATCTGTCGGCACGTAGCGTATTTGATCGATTCCGTTTCCCCTTTTCATCTCGTTTTGTCTTTCGTGCTGCGATTCGCTCGCTTTTCAGCGTCCGGGGCGCGGAGCGGAGACGGCACCATTATGACCGTCGTGGACTGGACGCTGACGGGGTTTGCCGCATCTTGTCCCAAGCTCTTTCTGGATGACCTTCCACGTGCCTTCCACATGTTGCCGTGATAGGAGGAGGTCCACACCACATATGTTGCACATGTACGACGAAACCTCCGGCGTGCTTGCACATGACGTGTTCGGAGATGAATTTTGTTGTTG
>JZLH01S0634172.1:36451-41964 GCA_001188425.1 Eucidaris tribuloides | reverse complement strand
TCGCCCATCATTGGACGTATTAATATATTTTTCTAGACGGAAACTTATTACACGCTCTACGTAATGCCAATCGGCATTAACCCCGCCCACCGTTTGACATATTCAACCTCGAAATAAAGCGAAACTATTTGCATGAAAACAATGGCGGCCGAATCTCGTGACGCAAATACGTCATGGGGTAGTTACCGTATTGGTTAAAAGTAATTCCTTTATTTTTGAAACATGGTGTTAAGAATACTGCTGAATCGATTAGAGAAAGATTTTCATGACGCCCTTAGACGTCACTTCCTGTTGCAGCGCCACAAAATAATTGTCCGGCGACAGTAGTTCACTGTCAAACAGGTTAATATTTGCATCTTTCTCCACTGTTCTTAAGGCAATTTATTGGATGGTCTAGCGGAAAACTGACTGTTAGTTGACATTATGGTGCTTCATTTACCGGTAAGTTGTAATCACATTGCCATCATTTCTCGTATTTCAGATAAAATGAATTTGCCTGCGCAGCGCTCAGCGGCAGCGGATTTGTTGCACGCGCACTGTTGGTGTAAGCTGTGTATTTACGTGTGAGATCAAAGACGGTATAGCGCCGCTAGCTTGAAAATCTAACGTTAGTACGTTAACGTTAGCCGTGGTAAGTTTATTCTAATAACGCTATTGACTTCACCATCAGCGGACAAGTAGATCTAATTTAAGACGAAATTAAATTATCCCCATTGTTAAGTTAAATCACCCGTCTGTTTTCATCGACTGTTAGTCGTTAGATGTCGACACCCCTCCGAATGTCCGAGATCCTAGCCTAGGCAAAGCAACAGTAACGGCAGCATGTCGTGCAGGCCCGTCACACGTCACGCGCGGTAAGGCGCGGCAGATGTCAGCCGCACCGACCCGACACGCTTGCCACTTTGTGCAGCGGCTCGGGGTAAGGCAGCATGCAACAGTGGTAACGAGTACCGTGGGTCAGCTTCATTGGGGGGGGGGGCACCCAGTCGCTCACCAAATTGCATTTTAGATAGTGGAATTTAAGCGCTGCGAACGCTAAGAGCGTGGATAGGGGCGGGATAGGGGTACGCCTTGTTCAAGGGTTTGTGTTTTTTTATTTTGTGTGTTAAAATGTACCCCAATTCAACAATTTGTAATAAAAAAATGCGCTGTTTTAATGTATATGGCTTATTCTTACAGGTGATATAATTTTGTATGTCAGTGGTGAAAAAGGCAATTCGCGCATGCGAGCGTAGCGAGCGAGCTGGATTTGTGGAAAACTTTGAAATTTCTAAGACAGGAAAAAATTGCGTTATTGCAGGTCCCGTAGCCAGGATATTTCCAAGGAGGGATGCAATAATAAAAATAAAAAGAAAAAACCCGGACTATGACCATGTGGAATTGGACAGACCACCCTAATGGCCATGGATTCCAGGGCGCCAACCTTTAAGAATTATACCAATTTTGAATTCACCCGCCCAGTAACCGACCGATTCCCCAGCGGCCGACCGATTCCCCAGCGGCAACCGTTCGGCGACAGGGTGGCGACCAAGTGGCGACGGCTCGGCAGCCTTTGATTTAGAGGCTTCGATTTTTTTATCTATTCGACGGCGACCGCTCGATCGCGGTGCCCGGGGGGCGAGTAAAACCGAGCAGGCGCCGCCAGAATTTTAACTGCGCGCTAAAACTTCAGCGCCGACCGACCGATGCCCTAAAAACCAGCGCGCGGCAGCCGCCCAGGTACCGCTGCAGCGGTACCTGGGCGGCTGCCGCTCGGTGACCGGGCGAAATTGGCTAAAAAAAATCACCGCCCGGCCGCTGAGCAGGCCAATTTTTGTATTTGTGACCGTGACAGCATTAGGGGGAGGGGGGGGGGGTGTTGACGAACGGTGAGTGGGGTGAGTCTGAAAGGGAGGTGTTCCCAATCTCCAATGGGCGTCGATACATTTTGGGGGATGGGAGGGGGGGGGGTAACAAAAAAGTTCAAATATGTCAAAAATGGCACCGATCTGCGCGTAAAATTGCACTTTATTATTCTGCGCGTAAAGCGCGCCAAAAATTTGAAAATTGTGTATGTTTGATAGCATTTTTATGTTAAGTTTGATAAACATTATTTGCATTACGTTTTAGTTTACCGTCATCTACTAACACAATACAGACCATAAAAATGCCATAAACGTTTTAACATGGCAGCTTAAAGGGGGGGGGGTGGGGTTAAACCCCCTCACCCACCAAAGATCCACCACTGATATATACTAGCGATATGTAGTAGCAGCAGCAGCAGCAGAAGAATTAGTAGGGTGTGGGCAGGCGCGGTTCTCGAGCAGAAATTTTAGGGGGGGCTACTGGGAGCTTGACGGAAACATGCGAGGGAGCTTATAGCGACCAAGCGGGGAAGGATGTGGGAGGGGGATACCCCATCCCACGGTAGGAACTTTTTGAAAATACGCATAGAAAAGACGTGATTCTAGGCATGGTAAATACATATTTTAAAGGTATATTTTGTAGAGATTATTTGGGATTGTGTAGTCAGGTTTTCAAAAAAATGTACAGGAAGAATTTGACAAACTGTCATACTATGCGAAGGAGCGAAGCGACCGAGCTGGGGAGGTATCCCTCCCACAACTTTATGAAAATACGCATAGCAAAGACGTTTTTCTAGGTATGGTAAATACATATTTCACTTGAGATTCGGTAGACATACTTGCGAGAGAACGAATCAACCACGGCAGGAAATTTTTGAAAATAGACATAGAAAATACGTGATTCTAGGTATGGTAAAGACGTATTTTTAAAGGTATATTATAAAAACAGAGTATAAAGTCGCGTTTATAGAGCATTCAAAAACAAATTTCTAGGGAATTAAACATAATAAAAAAACTACCTGAGAAGGTTATGAAAAGTATTCATTTTACTAAGTACGAGCAGAGCGAGCGAGGGCTTCAGAATGTATACAGATGTTCACGTCTGATCAATTAAATTTTGTATTACGCTCGTAATTGACTCAAAATAACAGAAGTCACATTTGTCCTTTCAAAAACATTTATTTATACGCGAGAACGACCCGAGCGAGAGCTCAGAATCATCGTAAATTTTCATTTCTCATGAACGTACCTACATGTATGTCACAAATGGTGTGGGCTTATAATATTAGCCAATATGTATTGTTCTTTGAGCAATATGGATATCACTTGCGTTGCTGAGCCACTCTTATTTTGCCATTCGGTTTTAGTCTGAAATGTAGTCATTAAAAGCTTAAACGTGACTGCGTTATTCGAGCAATGAAAACTACTCTTATATAACTAGAAATCTTAGAAGAAAGGAAACAAAATGAAAGGGTTTACTAAAGGTATTTTTCACGGGGGCACACTCGTCGAAGGCGAGGCCACCATCTATACACTAAATGTACTTACAAGTGTAAGTGCCCCGTCAGGGGCGAAAATTTCGCATTTTTCAGTTATGAAATTGACAATTTTTAGACAAGAAAATTGCCTTTATTGCTCATTTTTTTTGAATAATAATTATTCATTTCTCACCTTTCAGGGGGGCACATGGGGGGAATTCGTTTTGCCCCCCAAAATTTTATTGGGGGTGGGGGGGGGGGCAAGTGACCCCCTCTGCCACCCCGCTTCCGGCGCCCTTGTTAGCAGTAGTAGGACCTACTATTCTACCTACCATGATTGCTCCAATATAAGCAAGACCTTGCGCTCCCCCGCCTTCAAACACGATGTTTTCGAAGGGAAAATCCATATTCTGCAGTAATTCTTCCTCATCCAAATCTTCAATCAATAGTGCATCCCCATAACAACCACCCTTCTTCGGTCCTGGCTGCTCTGACGTCACATCCGCTTCCTGGACAACAGATATCTCAGTGCTGGTGTTGCAGGGCAACACGCTGTTATCGTGAAATACATAACTTTTATTGCGAAGACTTTTCTTATTTTTTGGAGTAGGAACGCGCTTTTCCTCCGTCTGCGAAGACGTAGATAGGCCCATCTTTCTGTCGACGGAGCCGCGTACCCTAACTGTGGCTCTCTCTCACTTGAAGTAAAAACCGATTTATGTCAAGAGCATGGTACCTCTTAACTACTCTTCAGACTTACTGGTGATGGTCGACTAGTTTTAAATAAAAGTTGTATCCGAGACTTAAGATTCCATGGAACCAACTTGATATGGTCTCGGTCGTCTACACAAAGCAAATTCAGCTCTCTACACCATCTACGTAAAATTCTTTCTCAAAAGCACACTAAACGCGGATCTACAGTCTAGTTGTTTTAATATAGGGGGCCTACCTTTTTGATACGGGGATAATTATAATACCTATTTAACACAGGCTTTCAGCTCCTTCACAGGGTTTTATTTTGCGTGATATTGTACACTCTATTCGACGATTGCTTTTCTTTCCATTCCCTTTTAAGCCACAGGCTAACAATGACCACAGTTTAAAAATGTGAACTACATAATCTTCCTTGCTCTTTGATAAGGTCCAAACATGAAGCTCAGAAACGTTGCATTTTAAAATGATTATACAGGGTGGCCCAGAAAGAATGCTACACTCGCGATCGTTAATTTCTTCAACATCATCCACAAAATGTTATTGGTCATTTCATGAGTTAGAACATTCCTTTTTTCAACAAAATGATACCATGATCATTGATTTTAATTAAGGTGTTTAATCTTAGGGGTATTTTTTGAGGCAATGCGATCATCAGAACACCGAAATATTCTCGCGTAACAACGTGTCATAGAATGAACAAGCCGCAATGACAATGTAAGCCATTCCTTGCCATTGTCTTCCGTATCAAAGCGAGGCATTCCTGTGGTGTGTTTCCCTGCTTATTCTATGGTACCCTTCATCATGAGATTATTTTGGTATTCCGAGGTTCGCTGGAGCTGAGAAAGAAACAAATTTCGGAAATAACATTGCCTCAGAAAAATGGCCCTAGGATCCAAACGCCTCACTCAAAATCAATTATTGTGGTATCATTTATTCGGAAAAAGAATGTTCTAACAAATAAACTAACAATAATGGCATCTTGCGCATCATGATGTTGAAGAAATTAACGATCGTAAATGTAGCATTTTTCCTGGGCGACCCTGTAAAGTGCTTTAAAAATGTGAAAATCTACGAGTACTCAGGTTGACCAGGTTCACCATGCCAATTTACTCCCAGAGACTTACTGTGTGTATAGAGCTAGGCTATTTGATACTCCACCGCGATGGAAATGGATCATTCATGCATATTCTTGTCAGTGATTACTGTCCAAATTTTTGTAGGGTGTTTATTTGTTCATTTAAACACAACTATATAGCTCAGATATCACAGTTTGACAATTTTCTAAATTGAAGCTCACAATGTTAGTACATGTATTTAAGTTTTTCGGCTTTTATATTTTTGCGTGTATTTTTTTTTTACTCTGATTACCACGGGATTGCAAAATCCTATCTGAACTTCTGCTCCCGACCGGGGCTATCAAGATTCTTACCCTTTCGCGTATTTTCGTGTACTGAATTGGAAAACAATTTTCCGATAT
>JZLH01S0634172.1:16922-31426 GCA_001188425.1 Eucidaris tribuloides | reverse complement strand
TACTGAGGCTAATCTAATACTCTTGCAGAGACATGTGAGGCAGATATTAACAAGGACAAAATATGCTGCTTGCTGATGATGATCTAGCTACGATTTAGAATGTAAAACACAAAGCAGTATTCTTAGACCAAACGAGCTTGTTATGACATGACGTCACAACCGTCCACCTGCCATGGCTGTCGAGAAACGCAAATATCGATTTCCTGTAATAACCCATACACATGAGTAAACACGTGGAAGCAGTGCAATTGATCAAATGACAGGACAATTATGAATGATTTATTGAAATATAAAATTCGTAGATAAACAAAAAACAAAACAAAACCAATACCGCTGGGGTTTCATTCACTAATAAAATATATCATGTTAGTTTTACACACTCTAAGAAACGGGACGTGATATAAAACCATTTATTAAACCATTTGCTTACAATAGCAGTACCATTTTCGTACACCATTTGATTGTGCCGTATTAGCCCATTTTGGATAGACATGGCTTCTTGGATGCGCCCCACCATTAGATGCTGGATAGGTCTAATTAGAACCATTTAAAACACGTCAAATGAAATGGATGCGCTAACCACACCACAAAAAAAATGGGTTACCGCTTCTCGTTAGTCTGTTGACCAAATGGAATCATTTTTTTAAAGGCAACGGTTGTTTCACCCACGCTGACATCAAGTTGGTTTTAATAAAAGCCCAGACAGGACCCAGAAACATATGAGGAGGAGAAACATTTCATTGATAAATGTTTGTGCCGATCCTCCTCACCAAAGAATTATCAGAGTTATGAGGTTTCAAATCGTTCTAAATTTGTGACGGTCACATACGAGCAGTTTCCCATACCTGCGCTGTCATCATTGTATATAATTCTATAATTGTCATTTCTAATGGTTATGATAACTTGAATGGGTTTTTTTTCATAAAGAAGCATGCACCTGTTGAAATAATGTTTGTCTTGATGATATATTGAATTTGCACAGGCTGTAAAATCCATTATTCAAAATTTCTGACGAAACCTCGGAATTTACTGGAAATTATTATCACATGAACATTATAGGAAATGCGTCGCATGTGACGTCACGAAATTTTAAAACTTTTTGAAACCTTAAATAACTCTGTTTTTTCTTTGGTGGATTTTTTCTCCAAACTTTCCTTAATATGTTTCTCTCATTGTTCTGCTTTTATTTAAACCAACTTATTGTCAGTTCAGGTCCCTGCCCTAGATCTCGTGTGAACCTTTTGCCTTTAAGTAACTTCATTTTTTCTTAGTGTCAACGTGACTGTATCTGCAAGCAAATATAAATTAGATTTATTCCATTACATTTTTTTTAAATTAAAATGATGCGTATTTTAAATTTCACGGAAAATGTTACAGGCGCCTTAGGATGCAGCGAATTAATGATCTGTTTTATATGCGGGTCCACAGTGGTAAATACACGCCAGATTCACATTCAACAATTATGTCAATGTTAAAATACAGAATTGAAATTACATTTTCTGTTATACTTTAATCTACGAAAAAAAAAAAAAAAAAAAATGTAGTATGCTTTGTAGGTAAGAGCACCCGCATGGAATAATAAGTAACTATGAAACACACACAAACACACACACAAACACACACACACACACACACACACATACACACACACACCACACACACACACACACACACACACCACACACACAAATGACAAAACATGCTGTTGGACATTATTATCACTTGAACATAAACAACCAGTAAAAAATTACTTAAA
Source organism: Eucidaris tribuloides (assembly GCA_001188425.1). Classification (NCBI taxonomy): domain Eukaryota; kingdom Metazoa; phylum Echinodermata; class Echinoidea; order Cidaroida; family Cidaridae; genus Eucidaris; species Eucidaris tribuloides. Next base: position 29,670 of record JZLH01S0634172.1, on the reverse strand, counting down.
ATATATTAATTGAAAAGTTCGTTTTTTATATGCGAAAGAATTATGAATTATGCCATAACGAATATTCATAACATTATCTAACAAGCTTGACAGTCTTCTTTATATTCATCATTTATTGTTATGAAATGAGATTTACTAACAAAATCCGATCAACCTTTCAATTAAAATGCAATCCTAAAAAACACAAACTTTCGCAAAATAATTGAGGAAATATCGAGTTCATTTCCCCAAGTAGTTGTCTGATATGCTGACAGACAATTACGAAGGTAACATTAATATTATGCATAAATCAATTCACTTTTTAAAATAGTAATTTGCTGCCATGTAATATTCATTTATCTGGCTGAAACCATCTGCCCTACTAAATATTTCTATCCATATTCGGTGACGGCGTCAAATCGAGATGCGTCATTTATTGCAATAGTGTGCAAATTTCAAGCGAGCATTTCAATGGGATCGGTGACCCTTCTGTTATACGTAGGAGAGGAACTAGACGCGTATCTGTGTGAACGTCCATTCAATTTAGGATTCGTTATTAATCCGTAGAGGTTTGTTTTTACTGCGGTACTTTCACCCAACTAAATGTTTAAAAAGCCAATTAATATAGGCTCCTCTTAAATTGCAATTCAAATAGTTCAGAACACAGACTTCTGGCTGACATGGGCAATTGCCTCTGACATGCTTAGCAACTGTTTTGACGTTGAAGTTGAACTGATATCAATTGAACTTGAAGGAATATCTCCGGTGTGTATTAGGAACAAAAACTGGAGACACATTAGCTGTTTGGGGTATTTACTAATACGTACTCGTTGAATTGATTTATTTCGTCATCAACTCATTAGCATTATCAACGTCATCAAACATCAACTCATCATCATCCATCATTTTTTTTCCATCCGTAGTGTCATCATCATCATATCATCACGTCATCGATCATCATCATTCATCATCATCACTGTAATCATCATCTTCCATCAGAACATAATCATCGTCATTCATCATTCACAATCTTCATGGAGATTGTGACTGATTGATGATGATTTTGATTGATGATGATGATGATGATGATGACTTGATGATGATGATTGATGATGATGATGATTAGATGATGATGTTGATTAGTTTGAAGCTGATGAAGATGATCTACTGAATGATGGTTATGAATGATCTTGGATGCGTTGGTGGTCAAGGTGGTGGTCGCGTGATGACAATCTTCATGAAGTATTTCGTCATTCACCACCACCACCATCATCGTCATCATAATCATCTTCATCAATTATCATCATCTTCATCAATCATCGTATCAATTTGTCATTAATTCATTATCATCATCATGTCATATCATCACCATCACCAATTATTTTTCACAAACTTTACTGGCCATTATCAAAATCATAATCATTATCATGTTTACTACTATTTTATCAAGTACAGTAGTAATACATATTAGTTATAATACATTGTCTCTATTTCAAAGCAAAGCCAAAAATAATAATAGAACGTAGTAAGCTAGTAGTCGTAGTAGTACGTAGTAGTAGATTAGTAGTCAGTAGTAGTAGTAGTAGTAGCTATGTCAGTAAGCTAGTAGCTTAGCAGTCAGGAGTTAGCAGCAATAAAGGTTAGTAGTAGTAGTAGTAGCAGTAGTAGTAGTAGTTAGTAGAAGTAGTATTAGTAGAGTCACAAAAAGTAGTTCAAGTCAAGTATTTTTACCACTGACATTGAACTTATCACCACGAGTTACACTACTTTGGCACATCATAATTTTCTCCATCACTTAAAGAGCATCTTCTGACGACCAAAATACACCCACATCCTCACCACTCATACGTAACAAACTTGGTCTTCTCTCTGGTGAGCAGATGAAAATATTCCCGCCATCCATTCATCACCAAAACTTCCTCATGCACATCACCGTGAAAGCACATCTGAACTAGGGTCTTATCTTGTTGCTTGGAACAAGATTAGATATCAAAACCTACTGAGCACATGCTATGATGATGTATAAATGCCAGCCTACATGCAGACAGATGCCACATTTAAGCACATACATGCTATACAACACACACCATTCCACACACCACACACACAGCACACACACACACACACACACACACACCACACACACACCACACACACACACACACACACACACACACACACACACGCACACACACACACACACACAACCACACACACACACACACACACACACACACACACACTCACCACACACACACACACACACACACACCAATTACACTGTGGCACAGCATTGAAACGATGAACATTCCGTTTTCCATATTGATTTTTACACGACAAGCGATGACACACACATCATGGATAACGCATCAACTTGACCGATGACATGTCTTGGAATTTTACTGTAGAACGATGACATGACAGAGGACCTCCGAACTTGATGACACTACCCCATATGCAAAAGCCTGCTAACTTTATGGGTGACTATTCTGCCAAAGTCTGGAACGATGACGTCATCGCGTTGGGTTGTGTGTCATCGGTGTGACTACTAGTAACAATTTTCATTCATATGTCATCGGTTTATATGCGTGCACAAGTACACACAACACACACACACACACACACACAAACACACACCACACACAAATACACACACACAAACTCAGACAGACATAGACACATATATACACACACACCACACACATACATATCCACATAGTCAATTACATACATACACAGTACGGAATACACATAACTGCTACATATCTACAGAAATGCACACACACATATTATAGTCATACAGACACATTAAATTTAGACACACACAGTTTAGACAAACTATGTGCTACATCTATCATGAAAACACAACTCATACAGACATTCTAAACACAGACATAAAAATAAAAACATAATGTGCATACAACACACACAAAAAACACATGGTGCACACACACCACAAACACACAACACACACACACACACACCAGCACACACACCAACACACCACACCTACACACACTTCACACACACATGCACACACACACACAAACACAACACACAAACACACGCAAACCACACACACACACACACAACACACACACACACACCACACATACCACACACACACACCACCACACACACACACACACATACACACACACAATCTCAGATTATTCCGCAGACCAGAAAATAATGCCACAGCTGCCCTGATCAATTCCTCAATCAAATGCCGACCGCAACGCCACTGGCCTACAAATTCACAGCCAATGGGGCATCTGATCAAACTCTTTTTCTTAAATGTTGTATTATGAAAGTAAGCCGCCTCACTACTAGTATATTGCACTAAACAAGCTACATGTAATGTCACTCCCAATTCCACGTTAATAACTGCAATTCAATATCACTGACAATGCTTATTTCAAATTCTATAAGATGGTTCTACTAGATAATTGCCCACTAAACACTAATATGTCCAGTCACCATTTGCTGTTTTTTTTTGTACCTCAGAATCCTTTCACATATGTTGTTCATTACACTTGAATATTGTTTGTTATAATTTATGTTTTATTGTAAGTGGAGAGTGTTCCTCTAAGGCTTAAAGTCATAGTAGTAATCTTGTTTTGTTTTGGTCTTTGCATTTAACTTCGGCTTGTAAATGATATTTTTGATGTACTGCAAATAATTGAAATGCGCATTTTTTAATTTTTCCCTGTAAATATACCAGACTGAAACACTTTTTTGGTGTCAAATTCTGCCCCGAACGTATCCTATTACCTTACCACTAAATCTATGCTGTTTATGTCCATGCATAGTTGCTATTTCTCAAAACATGCTAGGTTGGTGAACTTTTCAGACTTTACTTTACTGCTTTTGAAGTCATATTTTAATTATTATGCGGGACAATCAACTAGTTCATAAACCTCCAAATATTTTCATGCCCTCAGAGTTTTTATGCATGAGAGAATAAAACAACTCATATTTTTCATTGGATATTGCCTAATTTCTGGGGGTAAACACTTTTTAGATAAACACAATATTAACTGAAGGAGAATATGGCTGCACACAAAGAACGTGAAAACATGATAATCTTAGGAATATAAATGTCATCTTCACTCTAAGCCAAGAATGTTAAACAAATCCGGGTGGTGTAAAGCTGCTGATGTTGACACCCATTACATAATTCAGGTTACATATTCTTTAATTGCTTGGAAAAACACCCAGGACAACGTGCAAACATGATGTTTACTACCTTCACAGGACAGGTGGCTTGGTAGTGGACTTCCAGCTGGGACAAATGTCATGCACACAACAAATATTTTCACATCACCATATACATCACAATATACAAATAAGAAACTTCATGCTCTGAATATACTTTCAGTAAAAAAAAATAGATTTTTATTCATCTGGTGATTGCATAGACTGCCAACACATTACAAAATATGCACAATTCCTATTGACCTAGTTTGAGAGTTTCAATTAAATCTGAAGTTTCTCTTCATTTGCCAGCTTATCTGTAAATGATCAGATTAAAATGAGACTCTTGTTTTAATGCACTATCATTACAGTCTTTCATTATGTAAATGAATCACTTCACCTACCAGGAGTAATGAAAAAATCCCCTGTAATAGGTTAATTTGTATAGATTTATGCATATTGGCAAATGCGACAAATTAGCAGCTAAATATTATGTTCTTGACTGGCATGCCCCTTCAAATGACGAAATGCAACTAGACTGTTGCAACTTCAAAAGTGTGTAAATATCGAAAATCAAATCACTAAGTACTGTATAATATTGTAATACAATCTGTGTGGACAATAATGGATTAACCAACAAGGATTTACCAGTGAGTTGGGAGTCATGTACATTATGTTTTGGATGGTTTTAGCAGATATTTCTTCATGTTAATATTTGAACTGTGAGTACTCATCCAGCTGCCAGAGTCCTGACTAGTCCCATCTACTTGATTTAGCGTATCTTTTGACTGTTCAAATCACCTCCAAGTACTGCCTGAAGTTTGTAAGGTGCTCACGCATCATCAGACCCCGGCATCAGACAATAGCAAGATTACCCCGTCTTCCAGTGCACCTATTCACGCTGGACCCAGAGCTCAGTGTTTGCAAACCTGAACAAACATAAGTCTGCATTGTTGATAGATTATTCCGCTATGGGTACCAGGAACAAGAAGCAGCTCATAAAAGAAATGCTGGAGGATGATGAGCTCTTCAATGCCATTACCACTATACCACTATGGTGTCTAAAGCCATTGACGCCAAATTGGTTGATCTCAAATCCCACATCGAAAAGCAGGATGGAACAATTCATGATATGCAGTGCAAATTGGATGCTGCTCAACAAGAAGTGAACAAGCTTGAAACACAATTTCAGGCTAGCACTAACAATATCAAGAAGCTCTTCTTCGACCTCAATAGACAAGAACAATATTCCCGTCGTAACTGTGTGCGAGTCTATGGGATCAAGGAGAATGCACATGAAAACACCGATACCCTCGTGTGCCAGGTAGCAACAGAAAAACTTGGCGTGGATCTACAATCACATCACATTGACCGAAGTCACCGGATCGGCAAACGGAACAATACCAGAGAATCAGGGGGGCCAGCTCCACCTAGACCAATCATCGTTAAGCTGACAAGCTACAAATACCGGCATATGTTGATCGCAAACAGGAAGTCGCTCAAGAATACAGGCATGGGCATACAGGAAGATCTCACTGAGTATAATCGTAAACTTCTCAAGGAGGCCCAGCAGCACGTGAAGGTCCAAGCACCCGTGGTCTATGGACGGACGAATATGTGTCATAGCTCATGCGAATGGACAGAGAACTCAGAAAAAAATCATCAAATGCATCGAAGACCTGGACTATCTGTGATTGACTGAATATTGAACACAAACATATGAAGAAAACGATTTATACTTCGGTTTTTTTTTTTTTAATTAACATGTATACCACAAACTTAATATAAATTGTGTTCGTACTTATGTATGTACTGGCTCTCAAGTTCTCAGTATGTTCTGATTTTTATTTAATTTTTTTTTTTGATATTGATTTCGTTTCATGTATACTTTACTTTATATTTCGATGTCTATCTCTATGTTGATATGTTTGCTTCGTTCGTTTTGTCTCTTGTTCAGATTTACATGTATGTATAATGTATCAGAAGAAACAATACTCTTGGATATTACTGTGTTAATAGATATCAAACCTACTCCTTTTCCTATGTTTAATGAATGATCCCCTGAATAATATTGATCCAGATTTACATGTGTTTAATCCTGTGAGTTCCACCTCATGTTATTCCCCTGATGATTTTAATTCTCAACAACAAACCAGGTCAGAATTCAGTCTTATTCATTTCAATGCTCGTAGTATTTCTAAAAATTTTGAAGCTATATCAGATTTTTTGTTGTCACTGAAACACTCTTTTACTGTTATTGCAATATCTGAAACTTGGATTTCCGGAGACCCTGTAATTCCATTTTATTTACCTGGTTATACATTTATACATTCCGATAGATTATCTGGACGAGGAGGAGGTGTTGGTCTCTATATTAAAAATGATATTTTATTTAATGTTCGAACCGATATTTCCTTTACATCTCATAGTAGAAATGATATTTGTGAATATTTGTTTGTTAATTTGATTGATAATAACTCTAAATATACTGTGGGCGTGATTTACAGAAAACCCAGTTCTAATGTTGATGAATTTATAGAATTTTATACTGAAGCATTATGTACACTTAGTAGGGAACATAAAAATATATATATTGTAGGAGATTTTAATATTGACTTGTTGAAATACTTAGATAATCAAGATGCTTGTAAGTTATTAAATACTAATTTTTCATTTGGTTTTCATCATCTCATTAAGAGTGCAACTCGTATTACCTTAAACAGTGAAACCCTTATTGATAATATATTTACAAATGTTTTGAATACTGAAATTGATTGTGGTTTATTTAGCGTTGATATAACAGACCATTTGCCCATATTTTTTATTTCTAAAAAGCCCCCAAAGAACAATAATATCCCACAAACTTACTCTCGCAAAATCACAAAAGAAGGTATACGTTTATTACAACATAAATTATGTGATACAGATTGGACAACAGTGTATAATAATCATGATGCGAATAAAGCATACGATATTTTTATAGCCAAATTAACTTATTTATATAATGAAGTATTTCCATTAACAAAAAGTAAAAAGAAAGTAATACGAAAACCGTGGGTAACACCTTATATTTTGCGTTGTATTAAGAAGAAACATAAATTATATAAATCTTTCCTTCGCATTAGGACTGCCTCTAAAGAAAAGAAATACAAAGAATATAGAAATAAAGTTAATAATCTATTGCGAATCAAAAAGGGAAATATTATTTTCTAACATAAAGATAATCAAAATAACATAGCTAATACTTGTCAATTGTAAACTCTTTATTGAATAAACCCAGAAATAAACCACCTGCTTAATTTTATTTCCAATGATGAAAAGCAAAACTGATAATCAAACTATTGCAATGAATTCAAATTCCTATCATTAATTGTTGTAATGAAGCAATTATCATATAAATGTCACAAACCAAAAGTTTTGATCTCAAATTTTAAAGATTTCTTTGGATTATTTCCTCCGCCATTATTTTTCAACTCCAATTCTACAGAACTGTCGAATTGTTGGATGTGTAAAATCTTAAAAACACCTATTCTTGGTGGATTTGATAATTTAAATTGTAACATTTTGAACAAATTATATTTTCTATTGTTAAACCCTAGCTCCAATATTTCAATCTTTCCATGGTGAACTAGTATGTACCAGATAAGTTAAAAATAGCAAAAATTACTCCAATATTTAAAAAAGAGGTGACCCACATTAATGAAAAATTATAGACCTAATTTCCGTTCTGCCTGTTATATCAAACTTAGAAAAATTTGTATACAATCGTGTCTCTTCATTCCTCATATCTAAAAATATACTAACTAATTGTCAATAGGTTTCAGGCGTTTGCCATTCAACACACATCTGTTAGTTGATTACAAGACCAAAATTATGCTCTGCTATTACTCGCTTATAAATTTGCAATTGGAATATATCATGGATTTATCAAAAGCGTTCGATGAAGTTGATCCACAATATTATTGTTAGCAAAGTTAATGAATATTATAGGTATACTGGTTCTCCTTTACAACGTGTTTAGAACTACTGTCTAATAGATATTCAAATATATATCCGTTTAATAATTGTTGCATCTGATTTTCATATGATTACCCATGTGTACGCACAAAGGCTCTAATATGGGGCCCTTGCTAGTTTTAGTATATATAAATGATATTGTTCAAGTTCCATAAGTGTTTGATTATATGAATGTAGCAGACGATACTACGTTGTTATATAACCACAACCAGATCATGAAGATATAGTAAATAAGAATTAATAATGAAATTGATAAAGTATGTAATTTTAAAAGTTAATAAGTTAGCAGTTAATACTCACGCAAAACTAAACTATGTTTATATTATATATAAGGCAGTTAATGAACATAACGTTTTTGATGACATAATCCTTGTGTATAAATTCGATTTTTTAAAACAAAGCTGACATGTAAATTTTCCTTGGTGTGAGCATTTTCAAGTAATATGCATTAGGGAATAAACACATTAACTGATGTTGCAAAATAAGGTGTCCAAATGTATAGGTATAATTGTATAAACTTAGAAATTTCTTTCCAGAATCAAACGCTGCTTTTTACTTTATAATCTTTATTTACCGATATTAACATAATTTTGTTAGTGTATGGGAAATTATAACCAAACAAAATTAAATGTTTTACACAAATTAACAAAATAAAGCATTAAACCGCTTATGTAACAGGAAGTCCCTATCTTTCACAATTCAGCCCCGCATATTTTAAGAAACTTAAATACGATTGAATAATATATGATTTATACATTTACTATATTGCGATTACTTGTCTTCTTTTATTTGCAAAAATATGTTACCTGTAAATAACTCAAATGTTAATACCAATAGCAAATATCACAATTATAATACATCGGAATTGCAAAATTTCATATGTGGGTAGTAAAATCAAACTATGCCCCAAACATCTGTGCGGTCAGCAAATTTTCCGTCACTTGTGGTTCACAAATTCCAATAAATATTCGACACTGTAAATAGTCTCACTTTATTAAGAGATCTTTTGAAAAAATATCTTACTATCAGAGTAGTATAATTGCTCCGGTATGTAACTACTCTTTTGATACGCTTTCCTTTTGATTATTGTTCTCTTGTTATGTTTTGTCTAAATGTTTTCTTGTTGATGTAATGAGTTTGTCTTTGCAGAATTTACGTTACTTACTGGTACCCTTTTTTAAAGGGGACTGTATCACCACAAGCCATTCGGCTTTTAATCAAGTTCTCTTTTTCATTTTCATCTATTAATTTAAGTTTGAAATTGATTTATATGTTTATATGTTGTTTTGTTATATTCAATACCGATGTATTGTTTTAAATGATGATGAAATAAATAAATTGAATTGAATTGAATTGAATTGAAAATGAGCTCATGGAACAAACACGCTGAAATCATTCAAATGCAAAGATTCACATAAAATCTTCACCTCTCACAAGAATTTGCAGTGTCAATTTCAAACAACTAGTTGCAAATACATGATGAAATGAGGTGTTGTATACAAATGTTGTAGAGAAATTAAAAACCTTTCTAACAATGTAAATTCTATTATACTGTTGTGACTATTTCTGAGGTTACAATAGTGAAGTTGTTTTTGTCATGCCAAGCAACAACCAGAAATGTATACAAAATGTTTTTCCAAACTCCCCCCCCCCCCCAAACTCTGATTAAATCTCAAATCTGTAGTGTAGGGATATATCCAATGTATTAAACTTTGCCAGTTTTATGACTGATTTAGTGAGGCCTGTGTCTATACTGTATACAAGTGTAATACAAATTTCAGTTTGTGTCATAATTTTTATTTATTTAGCACTGACTAAAAGGGTTATATCCGTGACGTAAAATGTGCCAATGACAGTGATAAATTTCAGTCAATAAGGCTATCCTATAGTCTGTATACATGTAGATACACAAGTACGGTACGTAACTGAGTCAATGGCAGTGTCGAACCCATTCAATTTCACCCGTCAGAGATCTTTGTAACTTCATATCTACTTAACCCAAATTATCTACGAATGTACAATTGTATATGCCTTTTATGCATAATTTGTTTTGTGGTTTATTGAGTCATAAACATGAAATTCCTTTTACAATTCAATAGTATTATTCCACATGTGACTGACTGGCGAACTCTGAAAATTTTGTTTACACCAGCTGCAAACTCTTCCCCGCAACCAATAATTTTGGTGATCCTCGGTTGCTAACAAATATCCATTGTCATGTATGGGCACAGACACCGCATAAAGTTACGCATAATGGAATACACACACACAGATGATCATAACCTTTCAACATACATGTCTACCTGTATTTTGTACACAAATATGACCCGTCATCATGACACCCTAATAAAGTCGCACAACCCAAAGGAAAGAAAATTTAGTGCCAAATAATATAAATCTGATGTAAAGTATGAAAGTGAAGTGTCCTCAATGACCTTCCGTGACACATTGTAAATGTAAGAATATTTATATTTTTCACTCAAAGTATTTTTCTTTCTATGTTTATGTTGCATAAGATTTGTGACTTTATCAGGGTATTGTGGTGACAGGTCACACATACATGTATATAATTTCTGTTAAAAATCATCCGGGCAATTCCGCGAAAAATGTTACCCGAGCTCAAAATCATGAAATCTGTAATAATTCCAAAAATATATGTGCTACAGTGATAAATTTAGTATCATACAATAGAACTCATCAAACTCTTTAATCTTAGTGGTATTTGAATACATTTGAAGTATATTTAGACAAACTTTTCTTCAAAAAACCCATTTTCTTGCAAAATTTTCTTATCTTTTTTGAAAAATGCACAATCTTTCAGTCTCATTATTTCACATTCACAGCACTTCAGAATTAATTTACAGCAGTTTATAGTTAAGAAAGGACCAAAAATGACTACTATTAGCTTTACGTTAGTTATTAAATGCTTTCAAGTATAAATATAAGGACCTAAAAAAGCGGTCCGAGGTGTAATGTCCGTAACGTTAAAAATGTAATGTCTGTAACACAACATTTACGGTCCTGTATGGGAAGTACTGAATCTGTTGTATCTAATTATCATCCTACAACTTAAAACAGGTCCTCAGCACCCATTTCAAAAGAAAATTGGCTCCAATTCTTACTTAAGCTCACAAAATTTTTGACAAATGCGTTGGTAGGTGAAAAGTCATGTCCAAAAAATGTAATGTCCGTAACGGCAAGCATTATGTGTGATAACTACCAAACGATAAATAGAAACTACTTCAAATTTAAAATGTTAACACTTCAGGGTGACCTGTGTTAGGTTCTGAATGATAATGATGGTTTCTAGAAATAAGCCCCTAAAGTTGCAAAAAAATGTCTGAATGTAATGTCCGTAACGCTGGAACTGCCCATCTAATAATTTTCCTTTAGATTAGTCAAACAAAACTTTCTCCTAATACTCCAGGTTCTCCACTTTTTGTGAGAATAAACAGACCTCTGACGCAAGAGTGACAAATTTTCATCATCAAGTTTTGGTGAAAAAAGTGTTTTAATTTAATCTTGTAGCTAGGCAGCCAAATTTTCTTTCATCCAAACTCAATTTTTAATTCCAAAAGATAAAGCCGTTGTGGCTGGATATAAAGAGAATGAAGCAATTCCATTCAGTGTTAAAGGGACCATAAAGTCGCAAGTCATGGGCGTTTGGACCTGGCCCGACTCGGGTAATATTCAGGAATGCCCGTATACTTTCGGAAAATGAGCGCGCACGAATTGTGTGCAATTCCCTATGCAGCACGTATTCAACCGAAGAAAGGCGAACTAAGCCCAACTGACCCTCATCGGCAATTCTGTTTGCAGCTCCACGATTGTTGTTACGCACCACTGAACTCTACACTACAAAGCATAGAGTTCAGTGTTACGCACTTGCCTTGCAATAGGGGCAAGCGTAAGGTAAATAAACGTACATGGATTACGAGCGGCGCGTCCCTTTAAAGCAGCCACATTTTTGGGGCACTCCTGATTACCTCCAAGCATCAGATGTACAGGTATACGCTGAATATTTCGCACTGGTTTTATTTTCACGAATTTCGTGACTTACTGAACCATAACTCTTCACTTCCTGATATTTCTGTACAAAGTGAATGTAAATACAATAAAATTTACTCGCACGAACTCCCCGTCTTGAAGCAAAATTGCAAAAATATATGGACACAAAATACAGGCATATACACTGTGTACACCATGACCGATTGCCAAAAGCTTTAGATTGGCAATACATATACCATTTACAGTAACAACCCCTCACAGCAATTTCTGGAGCAATTCACACTCTATAACAAGCTTAAGACCCATCTTTATTCCATTTTTGAATATGCAAGGAGGCATTCCGGGGGTGGAATCGACCCATGTAGGTTTAATGTGAAGAGGACATCGATATCGACCCATGTAGGTTTAATGTGAAGAGGACATCGATATCGACGCAATATAAATGCTCCTTGGATATCGGTGTCAACAAGCCTCGGAGCAAAATCAGATACCTGACCACCACTTGATGGGATGAGAGTTGAGTCATGTTCACACCATGTCTTATAAT
>JZLH01S0634172.1:0-14681 GCA_001188425.1 Eucidaris tribuloides | reverse complement strand
TAGTTTATTGGATAAGGTTTCATCAGTAGTGACAACCTAGAGGTAGCAGAAACGATCCTGGGATCTCCACTTGAAGATATGCAGCAGTCAAAGTCTTTTCATGTATTCTGATCACTGATGATAAAACTCATAGTTTTAATGTGTGATGGTATAAGCAAGGAGTATACATGGTATAGAAGCTGGGAGCAGAATCAGATACCTGACATTCACTTGATGGGGATGAAGGAGTTAATTGAGCCTTGTTCACATGGCTATTATTTGCCAATGTGAATCATAGTTTCTACGATGAGCACTACTCGAAATAAACCTGAGTGCGAAAGCTGTTTTAGTGAATCCATTCCATGTATGCAATGATGTGTACTAATGTTTAACGTCGGCGTAACAGGGGTCAAGCTTATCCACCAAGTTTGTTGATAACTTGTTCAACTACTGCTGACTCTTGACACTCCTGAACTTCAACTTATTTAAACACTTATCATCACGCTATTCCACCAACTTGAATTCAAGAAGTCTTGTTGTTAACAGCAGTGAATTAACTTGTTCAGAGTAGTTGAGAGTCTTATTACACTATTGGATGCTATCCGAGCAACCTCGTTCGCCCAGGTTTGACTCTCATCAGTACTAATCGCGCACCTGTTTCGACGGATTAGGAACTAATCGGATCCACTATCTTGATTTGAATTGAGAAATGTCTCTGAGTTGCCTGTCAATGAAATTTATATTGTAAAAATGAATACACAATGAAGCAAATAAATGAGTACATGATTGTCTTGCATAGCATTTGCGATTTTACGGAAAAATCGTTACATTATGAAAGTTATACACTTTATTACCGAAACAATCCAGCCCTGGTTAATCACACCTGATTGCAGCACAAAAGTGTTAACTGCCAGGGTGTTTAATATTAAGCTTATTCCAACGCTTGACTCCTTAAGGGTTTCCTTCTCTCGCAAATTATGCTTAGTACAATTAAGTTTAGATTTTCAGAGAAGCAGCCAGTGAGAACCTCCATTGGATATGTTTCATTAAGGAGGTAAAAGGATAGGGCTGGTTTGTAGTGGGCCGATCAGGTCCATCTCCGTTGCATAGCAACATGATGAGGAGATTTTCAATCTGAGATGCGTAACATTAATATGTATACATCATATAAACAAAGGCTTTGAGAGTATTAGTCTGTTGGTATTATTGTACAGCGACTATCTCAAAGAAATTGTGAAAAGTGCCCTCTTTGCCAATTATAAAATACAGTTGTGACATAATGGTTACATCAATGTCAAGGGCATAGTCTCAGCTTTCAAATGCTGTTTATTCCATTCAATTTGCTTCTTTTAATCTCGAAATATGTTGTAAACAACAAAAGGGTGACATCATAATTGTGCCACTTTTACATGTACATGGACTGTAATAAAAGTGGCACAATTGTGATTTTACACGTTTGTATTTAATTATACATATCTCAACATTAAAATAAGAATATTGAACAGAACTAACGTTATTTGAAAGCTAAGACTATGCTCTTGACGTTGATGTAAGCATCATGTCACAAGAGTATTTTTTAAGTGCCAAAGAGGGCGCTTTTCACTTGCACAATTTTTTTTGAGACGCACTGTAGAAGGTATACATGTACTTGTTTTATTTTGTACAGCATAAAATGCTTGGGTATATATTCATATATTACGATTTTGTTTTGTTTTGGATATTTTTGTAAGCAAAATTTGAAACAGTTTGGGATAGTGGCCCATTAACCTTTTCTACACAGCACTATTTTTGGTGATCCACGTAAACGCGGATCACCATAGATTTCGTCAGAATTTTTTTCTTTTTCTTCTTTATTCATGTTTCTTTCTGGTCACTTTTTTGTGTACAAGATATCTCAAGAACGATGACAGCAATAGTCTTGTAACTTATCATAGTGATGTCCCATGTCAACATCTCGGCAAGGTTATCCTGTCAATGTCGATAAACATCTGTGACATCATCTATGACGTCATTAGTAAAACAACTAAATTTGGCAAAGGTAAAGTTGAGGTCAAGGGTCAACTTTTGGACCTAATCACATGTGCACGTGCGTCTCCACAGGCCTGTACGGGCGCGTCAAAATTTCAAAATGCTCCAAATTACTTTTTGTTCAGAATACTATATGTTTCAGATCATTTGGAGCATTTTGGTGTGCTCGCGTACGCGGGCGTTTTTTTCGCGCAGACCCCGTTCCCGACCAAATATCGTCGTTTCTTTGATGGTTTTCAATGTCTGACTGAATTCTTCATCAATTCAAACTCTTTACCGACCACCTGGACCCAAAGTATCGCTTACATGTCAAAAAAAAAATGTGCGCGCATAGTGAATGGCGGCATTTTCAAATCACTCATAACTCTTTAGAATTAACGGTGACCCCTACTGTTTGATGTTTATTCGGAAAGACTTTGATGCGTAGATAATATTTCAGGCCTCACTTTCTATGCCAAATTGTGACGTCACCTATGCACGTCCACCAAACCTAGAAAACTGTCAATGACGTTAGCGCCTCATCGCGCATCTCGCAACATCATATACTCCGAAATTTCCATGTAGTACAATTTATACTGGTCAAAAAATTAATAATTATAGCTCCCGGAATTTGAAAACATTTTTGAGCATTTTATTTGTGATTTTAATTTGCCATAAAATTAGCATAATTACATGCAATTTCAAATTTCGTGTACTAAGCTTTGAAGCCCCACCTTAGCCTATCATATATAAAAAATCAGTAATGCAAAATGGTCAAGAAATGAGGGTAGAACCAATTTCTGTTATTTTTGAATTAAATTCCTGCATAATATTTACCATAATATAATTAATGGAGCAGACCAATTAAAACATCTGCGTAGAGTTTAGTGTTACCAAGCTTACTCTACCAGATAAGCCAAACTAAACCAAAACTTGTGAGAACATGAATGAGAAGAAGCATTTTTGTTGATTTTATTTGTGATTTTGAATAAATTGCATAATTAAATTTTAATTTGCTAAATTGATTAATTTTCAAAATTTTGTGTATAATTCTTGAAGCCCCCACCTAGCCTCATCAGATCAAACAAACAGAATAAAATCGTCAAAAATGTGGGAGAAGAAAGCATTTTCTGTTATTTTGAATAAATTTGCCATATAATTACCATAATTAATTAATGAGTATAATTTCAAAATTCTGTTTGTAGAAGTTTAATGTGCATAACTCAGCCCTACCAAATATAACAGATCACAATCAAAATCGTTGAGAAATGAAGGAGAAGAAGCATTTTTGATTTGAATAAATTTGCAATAATTAAATATATTAATGAAATTCACAATTCTGTGTAAAAAGTTTTAAATCCCCCACCTAGCCCTATCATATGAACAATCAGAATCAAAATCGGTGAGAAATTGACGAAGAAGAAACATTTCAAAACTGTGGACAGACGACGACGAAAGGACGAAGGACGACGCACGGACGCCACGCCATGGCATAAGCTCATCGGCCCTTCGCGGCCGATGACTTACAAATGTTATTTTGCGCATATGCTCATGACTGACGCTCCAGGCGTCGTGGGCCACGACGAATGCATACACATACGTTTAATATAATGTCTTAAATCTGTCATAATTCTCTAAAATTAACAATGACCCCTACCTTTTATTGCTAATTCTGATAGCCTATCATGCGTAGATACGATTCCGGACATTACTTTCCATGCCAAATTGTTGTGAAGTCATCTTTTACGTCATAAAGAAAAATTGTGTTTCGTCCAATCTCATGACAGGAGTCGAGTAAGATAACAAAACTTAGTACACAGTAACTTCAGGTCAAATGTCATCACTGGTGTTTATCACAAGTGTGTGCGCATCGGGATGAATGCGTACGCGCACGTCGAATGTTGAATTAATGTTTGATGGAGAATTTAAAGTGATGAGAGACATATTTCAGCAAGTAACGATACTTGGTATAGATTGTTTGACATTTTTATAGATTTAATGATCGGAGCGTTTACGCGGATCACCAATTCGTCTCAGTGACAAATTAAAGTCTAGTCTTTTATTTCAGGTTGTTCTGTCAACTGATCTCCAAAATGATTCAAATTCAATGTTTTATTGTCCTTCAAGGACATATATTTGAATATGAATATTTGAATATGTTTGAATACCAGTAAAAAAAAAATCCATCAAAAACAAATTAATTTTGTACTAAATATTCATTCACTGGTTGAAATTTTTAATCAACTTTGAGAAGGTAAATTACTCTCTGATTAATCACAACATATGGTATGGTTGTTTGTTTGTTTCTATAAGGCAGTCATATCAGTTGCAAAATATGGTGTACTGTAAAAATGGATATTTGGGGCCAATTATTCATTCTCAGTTTTAAAATAATACTATATTTATGTTTTTGACTGTTTGATGCAAAGCTATGATAATTTATGTAGCGTAAGGTTTAGAGATCTGAGCAACCCCATTTTTGAGGAAAGCTGGTTTGAAGTCATCTCTCCATATACATCACCAAATCAGTGATGCGTTTTGTGTCCCGACTACAAATCTCCATATCATTGAATAACTTCTGATAAAGCCACATCTGTGAAATTGATAGTATTGCTAGTTAAACACCAACTGCTATACATATATCATAACACAACTTCAGAATGATTACATCACTACTTTTTAACAAAATATATGAATTCTGATTTTTTTTTTCATAACAAGGCACTACAAAGGATATCCTTCTTAAAATCTTGGAAATTTCAACATTAATCATATATCTTTTTCACAAACAGAGATTACTCATATATATTTTACTGTATATGATAAGCAATCCAATTGCACCATCATCTTAATTTTCAGAATTTTCAGATTTTGGATGATTTAATCTCCTCTAGTACATGTAACCCCAAACAGAACTTGATTGGTTCACAGCTTATCTAGCAGAACGAAAACAGTGTGTGTCTATAGATGGAACACTCAGTGACCAGCTTATTGTAAAGTCCGGAGTTCCACAAGGATCCATCCTAGGACCGCTACTTTTTTGTATTTTTATCAATGACCTAGCCAATCTAAATTTCTGTGAGGGTAGTAAACTAGCATTGTATGCAGATGACACTGTTATTTTTTACAAGGATAGAGACATGTTCTCAGTTCAGAATAACCTACAACTCCAATTTGATTTAATTTGTAGCTGGTTAAAGCGCAACAGAATGTATTTAAATGTCGACAAATCTAAAGTTATGCAATTTGGTTCGAAGAGAAAGATAATGCGGAGGGTAATTGATATATAGTTTGATCAGAACAAACTAGAATACGTCGAGGAATTTAAATACTTGGGTATTATTCTGGACAACAGTCTAAAGTGGAATAAGCATGTGGATTATGTAACGAAAAAGCTAAACAAAATCACTGGTATTGTCCGTAGAATCAAACCATATCTTACAGATAAAATTCAGAGACAATTGTACTTCTCCCTTTTGCTACCACATATAGATTATTGTTCTACAATCTGGGGAAACTGCTACAAAACAAACCTATCAAAGCTTCAAATAGCCCAAAACAGATATGCAAGCTTGTCTTAAACGCAGGCAGATTTACATCTTCTTCACACTTGCTTTCCACATTACACTGGCAGTCTATTGATCAGCAGATTAAATTCCAACAATGTATAATAGTTTATAAGATACTCAATAATCTGGTAAGGACCTACTTAACAAAATACCTTGTACTAAGACCCGTCTATTAGTTACCCGTTATGCAGTCAACTGTCCCCTCTTTATACCATCGCCCGGAACTGATTACATGAAATCCTCCATAGCATTCAAAGCCAGTAAATTGTTTAATTCCCTACCTTGTTGTGTCCAATCCAGCTCAAGTCTGATGTCCTTTAAGAAAAGTTGTTTCGCCCTTAGTTTTTCAATGTAATCTATTTTAATCACATTTCACACAACACGGTCCCCTACACACCTAGCTTACATTTAGTATCAAACGTACATTATTCAGATTTAATTCTAGTTCTACATATATTTTTTTTAAATTTGTATCCATTAAATGAATTTCACCGTAAAGGTTTATTTATTTGAAATATCTATTTGTCGTAGTTTTCATTCGTTTTTATCATAATTTGTTTATTTAACTATATCAATTAAATTTATGTATATTTCTATGTAATTGATTTAATTTAATTTAATTTAATCTGATTTATTCTTAAGTACTCACTTTAACTTAATTTAATTTATTGTATTATATTTCTTGTGTTTATTGCCGATTTTTAATTGTTATGTATATATGTGTATTATGGTTGTGTTTTTATTGATGCAGGGCCCTCTTGCAAAGCAGTTGTTTTAACTGAATGGGGCTACCCTGTTAAAAGAAAACTGAAATAAATAAATAAATAATAAATAAACAAGGTCACAAATAGTCCTTGACCAGGACAATATCACGTTTTTGTTTCCACACACTGTACAATCTGTTATAGTCTACAGTGTGTCTCAAAAAAATTGTGCAAGTGAAAAGCGCCCTCTTTGGCAATTGGAAAATATTCTTGTGACATGATGCTCATATCAACATCAAGGGCACTGTCTTAGCTTTCAAATGCCATTATGTTCTGTTACATTTGATTGTTCTAACAACAAAAGGGTAAAATCACAATTTGTGTCACTTTTACTACAGTCAACAATAGCATCAGGCCCTCTTCCCCCGCCAAAAGTGATATAATGTGATTTTATCCTGTTAGAGACACTATATAACACTGTGGAAGACCCGTTTAAAAAATTGTTGAACTTTGCTATCTGACATATCTGACAGTGTTGAATGGACAAATAAACACCTAGAACACAAAAGTTTGGACAGTTATGCTGTCACTAGTACAATATGTGCTGATACAAACTGGCACATTAATTTTATATTGGGCGATAGGAAATTCTGCAATACAGCAGTCTATGGAGAAAAGCTGGAATGGTCTCTCAATAATTTTCACTTTTTTGAAGCACTTAATGATAGTTTTAAACGGCAATTTTTTCAGGGCTTCATTTTTAGACTGTATCAAAGACACTAGTAGCATGGGGAATCATGTAGCTCAGATTTTTTAAACTGGAAACATTGTTATACAGTGCCTTTAACTAAACATATCTCGAGATTAAAGTAAGCAAATTGAACATAACAAATGGTATTTGAAAGCTTAGACTACCGGTATGCCCTTGACATTGATGCCAGTGTCCGTCACAACAATATTTTCTAATTGCTAAAGACAGTGCTCATGACTTGCACATTTTTTTTTAATAAGCTGTATATTACCAACGTACTGGCTTGCAATAATTTGGCACTTTAAAGGCCTACTGTCACGGGTCAATTCAACCACCGAGAGAATGAGAACTAGTCTATAGATACCGGCACAACTCACAAATATGGACTGTTGCAGTGCCATAGTCTATGAGATAGCAGGAGGAAAACAAATGCTCTGTTTTACCACACCACCAGGATATTTCTGTTGCATTATGGGTAGCATTAGTGCCCTAATTTTAAAATTAGAGTCAAAAGAGGGCGTTTTCTCATTCTGTCATGACAGTGGGCCTTTAATATACTTCCAGAAACCAGGCTGAGAACTAATGCTCCCCACGGCACTAGATATCCATAATGGAACAGCCTGCTGTCCCCGTCATCTCACAGAGGTTTGGAAGCGTCCATTTTCATCATAGGGTTTACAGGTGGATTATTTTACCATTTCAATCCATTTGTCCTCATCCATTGTCAGTTTCATCCTGGGCATCACAGGTGAGCTGAGAAAAGGCACTTGCTTCCTCTCCCATCAGCACGTCTAGAACCTTAATGGTATCACCCAACTTGTATGTGATCATGCAGCTGCTTTGGTCCATTCCATTATCCTGGTAGGTGAGTTGATAGATATTTTCGGATGTATCCACACCTGTATCAACAAAGAAAAAAAAAGTTGGCACGATACTGTATAAGTTGCTGTTTGGACATCATCCAGTAGCAATCATTTATACAACAAAAAATTCATGAATATTTTCACCAATCTATTTTCTTCATATACTTTTGCTGTGTGTCCAAAAAAACTTCATCAAGTTTGTTGTGTGGGTGGGGGGGGGACAGGGGCATGAGTGATAGGTTGTACTCCTGAAAACCTGATGATATCATTTAAGTAGCAGAGATTTAATTCAATGTATTTTATTTTAATTTTCTCCCCCCCCCCCCCCACACACACACACACATACTAACACATAATGTGAACTTTATACATGTATGCCGTATAATGTACTGTACAGTATGTCACATAGATATTTTCAGGATTTTGCTTGAAGAAGGGGAACTTGTGAGAGTGGATTGCCACTCAGAAAGTGGATATTTATTGGTTGTAAGGTCTAAAAATTAGCAAAAATAAAACCACTGCAAAATATTCAGTGCATATAGTAGGCCTACATGTTTTGTGAAACACAATTTTCATAACAATATAGTATTTAATCAGATTTTATACCCAAACAAACAAGAAAAATGTAACAAAGGTTGTGTTGTTCGTATTACAAATTCACTCTAATACTTTACTTTTAGTGTGCTCTACGTCAGTCGTTCATTGTCTGTACAATATTTATTTCAAACCCTATCCAAAATTAGTAGCAGAATGTGAAATTGTGAATGCATGCAATGCATACTTTATAGACAGACCTGTGTAAAAATATGACAAACCTGTAATCAGATGTTTAAACTGTGTGGTAAAACAAAGGTTGCTCATGACAACACCACAGCACAGGGCAGGAATTAACCACAAATAATACTTATCTAATAAGTCATAAAATGAATTTAAAATATGACCGTAATCTAATTGTTAGAGTAACAGCCACAATCACTACATTACTTCTAACATTGGTAGGTTTACAGGGGCTATTTTCCTGCAAATTTAGAATATTTATAATAATTTTTTTGTGAAATGGGAAAAATTTTGATTTCCTGTACATTGATAATAAATAACTTCCCAAATTTCAAATATTCACAACATTGGGACCAGAAAAATGTTTTAGTCACAATTAGATATGTTACATAGGCCTATATCAGTGTTCTTTATAACTAGAGTCCAGTTCAACTGTAATCTTCATCAATACAAAATTTTGTTCATACTATGACTTTGCAAGTACTGATTTATAACACTTGTAAATTACATGTACATTCACATGGTCTACAACGTGTGAATGCATGTGCGTTGTATGTGTACACACAGTCAGTGGTAGATTACCAATACTATTGAGATTTCTCACTATTGCCGCATTCCATGCATTGTTGTATGGCTTGTAACTGGCAGTGTGGTTTTTGTTGCATTGTATGCATGGCCAATCCTATTGATTTGTTTGGACACACCCACACCAAGCCTCCACACACCAGCCAATCAGAGACAAGGACAGTAGTGGTCTGGTGAACCCACCAACTAGCCTACATACAGGCATGGATACAGGGTTTGTTTACAAATACAAAGTGTGCCCCAACTGGATAACAAAACTGAACATCAAACATGGGAGATAATGCTAGGTTATAATTCTAGGAAATTTAGTAATGTCTGTTAATGTCTGTTACTATGGACCTTCCTGTACCACACATGGACATCCAACACTCTGTAATAAATGAAAGACTGTGAAAGATATGATTTGCAAACCAATCATTTTTGTTCAGATTTGATCAACTAATAAAGAAAGATACATTAAAGGGAGAAGGTGCCAGTAACTAACAGGCATAAGTTAAGAAAATAAATGACATTGTGAGTATTGTGAGAATTATGGTACATGGTGACAAAAATAGCCTAAATATGGGGTACTGTGTGATACTCACCCTCATCAAGGCCCTCTAAATTAGTTAATTTGTGTTTATTTTACGTCTTTGTAAGTTTTACCCTAAGACAAAACTTGCAGAAACAACTATAGGGGGAGGAGCTTATCAATTCAAACAGTGCATACATGTACATTACCACGGTGCTGCTAACACACGTCGCGTGGCATGCACTGGTCACGCATGGTCAGCTCCCTGCAGTGCACGTGCAATCTGATTGGTTGGTAAGAACTCAAATATTTTCTTAACTTATGCCTTTCAGTTGCTGGCGCCTTCTCCCTTTAAGATCCAGAGTTTAAAATTTGGGATTCATATGTTGTACAGTTTTTGAAATATAAACGTTACATTGTTTGAAACTGGGTTATTGCTCCAGTTGTATTTGTAATGGTAGTCTAGGTATCAGACGCTGGATGCAGATTTCACCCACTAACTTCAAATTTGGTAGATTGCTTGACAACTGTCCAACTGTACTGGTGTGAGTTTTTGACCTTGTAAGCTTTGATCAGCAGGTAGTCAGTTTTCACGAGATATCAATAATCTGTTTGGACAATATTGTACAGACTAAAAAGCTACTCTGGATTTCAGAAAGGTTTGATTATAATTTAGTTTTGGTTTTGCTGAAATTTCTTCTTGAACTTTTTTATGTAACTTTTATTTGCAAATAACTGATTTAAAAAATTACGAAAAAATTAAGGTGATGTACACTGTAGCATATAAGGACGAAGTATTACTTAATTTCAGTAATGAAACACACTGGGCTTTCTTTATCACATGGAGATGACAATTTACCAGCAGGTGATGAACCTGATAGTACACATCGACGTAGTATGCATGTTGTTTCGTTAAATGTACTATATAGCTTCACAAGTATTTCTATATTCAAATTAGACTCTATTCACAGTAACCTTACAGGCGAGACAAGTGTTCATAGAATATTCAATATGCTACGCTTTAAGAAAAGGGAGAAAAACAAATGCATGGGCGGTGTTATCATGCCCTTCTTGAACCATATAGTGTGATGTTAAAGACTGTGTCATTCATTTGCACGTCAAAAAACACCTAAATGGATGAAATCAGCTGAAATCATCATGTGAAGATTAATATAAATAAACACCTCTCATAGAGACTTGGGGTAAAATATTGAGTTTTGGTGAAAATCTGGACGGTTAAACTTCATCCTTTTTCAAATTACTCAGAAGCAATTTCAAAAAATCTGTGACGTCAAACATGCACGTGCCATTCCAAAATTGTCCGATCAGCCGTTAGCCAAAGGTCGTGCGGAGGTTAGCCGTTTAACCAATCAGTGCGCTCCGCTGGTCTTGCGATGATACACATAACTGCGATTCGCAGTTTGAGCAAAATTAAAACTCATGGAAAGAACAACATTCTGGTAACATGTCGTTATTAGTTTTTCTCATAAAACAACAAATTCAGGACGTATGGATCTCAAACTTTCAACACACCATTTGTAAGTACTAAACTACCTTTTGGTATTGATAATGAAGGGAAGTAATGGACTTGCACATCCCTTTAAAGGCATATTGCTATTAACAATGTTAAAAGTTCATAAAATCTGGGTTGCATGATCCTCCATGCTACTATTGTCTCTGATACGGTCTAAAAATGACGCCCTGGCAAATATTGCTGTTCAAAATGATCATTAAGTGCTTTGAAAAACTGAAAAAGTGAAATTTAATAAGCAACCATTCTAGTTTTATCCCCATAGATTGCTGTATTATAGAATTTGTGTCCCCAGGACATTAATCTATATGTCAACATTTATCTGTCATATTTTACTAGTGACAGCATAACTGTTTAAATAAAGATTTGTGTTCTTATCTATTTATTCATTCGTACACTATCATGTAGATCAAATATCAAAGTTTGACAATTTTATTTTGTAACGAGGCTTCCACAATGTTGAGTAGTGTCTTTAAAGCCAGGTTAATCTGTCTTTTTTTCATCAATCTTTTAAAAAATGATTGTAAATTGAAATGCCAGACAGCAAAAGAGAATTTTTAACACAGTATTAAAGTGTAATAACATGAATGGGAGAAGTCTGTCAAACGCATCTCAAGAACCAAATGATTATAAATTTCAGTTTTCAAATTAAATTTATTTGCTCAGTATAAAAACACAGTATACAAACAACTGAAAATATGTAAATACAGACATATAACATGAATTCATGACATATATACAAATCAAATTTACACTGAGAGGGGTGCGGCCAAAAAGGTAAGCATTCCTTAAAAACGGCTGACCCTGTACATTAAAACACATTGAAATTATATTTGGACAAAACAAAGACGATTACATACTACTGAAACAAACACACTTAAACATTTACATTAAAACATATACATCAAATGCCTACAAACAACATACTTACATAAGCTGTCAATACACATACTTGAACCTTATTCATTTTGATATTGGTTAAGAAAATATCTTTTAGTCGAGATTTGAAGATATTAAGTGAGTGATATTGTTATTATTATCTAAATAGGGTGTTTAACGCGGGAGGTATTATCGCTTATCGGCGCAAAGGAATGCGCTATACGCCGCTGTGGCTTAGACTGAGGGGATGTGTATCGAAAAATATTGTACAATGAGGAAAAATAATTGGATACATCCTGGGTACTTTATGGTTTACGTATACGAGTGATCCAGTTATTTCACACAAATGTATTATAAAGGAAGGTTTTTTTTGTGTTTTTTTTTACAGGATCACACTACATCATTATTTTTTAATTATAAGTTGCTTTCTCTGCAAAATTTACTAAAATTCATAGAGGACGATGTAATTTTAGCCGTGTATAGGCAAGAAATTTAACAAATTTCTCACGAAGAACGTTGCCCGTTTAACAAGACTTGTGATTTGTCGAGGATTCTGTTAAATTTCAATTTTGGAATGTTGTTACTGGGTTTAGGATAATAATAATAATATTGGATGGCTATTTTCGCGTGCGACAACAGAAAATATTGTACTCCTTATGAAAATATTCGGACTCGTCTGCGACTCGTCCGATATTTGCCACAGTCGTACAATATTTCTTGTGTCCACCTCAAAGCCATCCAATACTATATAAATATTATCAGCGCAAACTATTCCAGAGCCAAAGAGCTTGAAGAAAAATAGATTTATGTGACAATAACGCTCTAGTAAGGGGTACGTGAAAATTGGCAGCCTTTCGTGTAGAGTTATTATGAATATTGCAATTTAATGTTAAATAATCTAGAACTGATTCCAGTAAAAGCTTTTTATTGCATAAAAACATAAAAATTCCAATTTGGTATCTATATACCTCATAAAATGTTAAAATCTTATTAGAAAAGAATATTGGTTAAGTGTGAGCTAAAAACCATGAGTGATCAGTGATTCTGATTGCACGTTTTTGTAATTTATATAATCTTTCTAAGGTGCAGGTGCGTTCCCCCAGGCAAGAACATACACAAGGACAAGAGCTAAATGCCAACATACGCAGTCTGACTCGAGTATATAATCATGATATTTGACTAGGATTTGTCTACACAACAAATATCAAAGTCACAGTATTTTCTGATAATTAACCCGTTGGCTACGGGAACCGGATGTGCCCTGTGTTAACTCTATGGGATTTTCAGAATCTCGGAGGCAACGGGTTAATACTGTAATTGTACCCAACAAAGAAGAAATCTATGACTATGAAGTTTGCAAAGTAGAACTTTCAAACAGTATACTTGATTCCGGGAACAATGTTTTTTGAACTGGGGAGTAAGTTTTAATCGTGCCAGTACTCTTTAATGCACGTGAAAAAAGTTATAGCTGTTTGAATGACACTTCACTCTAATACTTGCTCAATGAGGCACTATTCAAAACACTCAATATAAGAATTTATCAAGGACAGATTAATGTGATAAATTCAGATTCCCCAAAAAACATTTGCTGATTTAAACATGCAGAATATTTTAAAGTGATAGGCTA
Source organism: Eucidaris tribuloides (assembly GCA_001188425.1). Taxonomy (NCBI): domain Eukaryota; kingdom Metazoa; phylum Echinodermata; class Echinoidea; order Cidaroida; family Cidaridae; genus Eucidaris; species Eucidaris tribuloides. Next base: position 898 of record JZLH01S0634172.1, on the reverse strand, counting down.
ACATTGTGGAGCTTCAATTTAAAAAATTGTCAAACTTTGATATCTGAGCTACATAGTAGTGTTTAAATGGACAAATAAGCACCATAGAATACAAAAGTTTGGAAAGTTACACTGCCAATGGCAAGTTATACATGAATAAACAATAAAACTTGGGGCGAGTTTTATTAACCTAGGTGTACACACAGTAAGTCTATGGGAGGAAATGGGCAAGTGAATCTGGTCAACTTACGATTTTCACTTTTTTAAAGCACTAAATAATCATTTTGAAATACAATTTTTTTCAGGGCTTCATTTTTAGACCTCATCAAAGACACTGGTAGCATGGGGAATCATGCAGCTCAGAGTTTTTTAACTGTGGTAAATGTTAGCCAATACCTTTAACAAAATTATTATTATTATTCTTAATTTTACTATTATTATTTTTATTTTTTATTTGTTTTTGTTTTTTGGTTTTGTTTTGTTTTGTGTTATGACCAACTTGTGAACTTGATTGCAATGAAGCTACTACTCAATTCTGACTTGATTGGCAAATAAAGGGACAGTTGCGTGTGACAATTACTCAGCATAAACCACACACTGGAAAACCTGTTACACTTCACCAACGGCCCCTAAACCATTGATCCATTGGTGAGTCAGTCGGCCATGATAACTCCTTTCATGGCGTTTGTGTCAAGGTATACCCTGATAACCCTTTTCGGTACTAACCTCAGAGTATTGCATGCAAATTTTATGGATGTGTGTTGCAAGGGATGGGTGTACTGGGGGTGGGGGGTGATTGAGGTGTTCAAATACCCTCCCCCCCCCCTCTAAGAAAAACACACACAAAATCAATAAATGAGAACAGTGTGATTGTGAATTCCTTTTCCTCTCTTTACCAATCCTCTTCCTCTTCCTCTTC
>JZLH01S0634164.1:41902-65083 GCA_001188425.1 Eucidaris tribuloides | reverse complement strand
CGAGTCACGGACAGAGAATTCATCGAACGCATGCGTACTCACAGTGTACGCGTACGGTACTCATTTTGACGCCTCACTCGGAGTCATAATGACACCCCCGATCATATGGAGTGTCATATTGACACATCCGAACATATGGGGTGTCATTTCGACCACCGAAAGGTGCTCAACATGAGAAAACTTCTCTGATCGTCATTTACGAATGACACCCCACAGGAAGTCAATCGACGGTCTTTTGACAAGGTATTAGTCATTTTGACACCCAGGGTGTCAGAATATTGTTTGCATTTGGACCGTGGTAAGAACTGGTACACCATTCTGGGAGTCAATTCGAATCCCTATTGGGTGTCAAAATTCATTTGAACCTCAAAAGGGTGTCAAAATGACACCGATTATTTTTTTAGTGTATAATGATATTTAATTGATTACCCTGGGTAAATTACCGTCCGGGGTCATACAAGACAAACTGTAATTCGAGTGACCAGCGTTTTTTTATTCGCAAAGTATACTTTAAGTTGCTTACCAAATCTCAATAGCTTATCTGAGACTTCTATGTCGAGGTCATGTGGTGCCAGTAATAAAACTGGTAAACGTGTTTCGGTTTGAGAGAAATAGTGAGTTGTAATAATTGGATTTTGTGCCTTGTCCTTTTATGTAATGCGACTGACCGATTTTAACCATTTTGTGGCGTTAACAGTACAACGCCTGCAACATTCTTTGATAGCGTTATTTGACAAAAAGACTCATTCTTGTAAGACTGATACCACAGAGTTATACACTTGACACATAAAACTCTAATGTGACTGACCATAGGATTGCTAATATGAATATGAATAATACTAATAACATGGTAAACGCAGCTTTTCTCAGGCAGCTCCATCAGTTGTGTGGAATGAGCTCCCTATAACATCAAAAGTATACACACTTTTAAAAATTCCAGTCCGCTTTAAACACCCATCTTTCCGAATGTTGTCTTAATTGAAAACAAGTTACAGAGCCTCCATTCGGACAGAATCTATTTATGTCTCTATTTAATTCTCATCCTTGTTTTCCTCTCAGTGCATACTTTAGCGACATTTTCATTTAATGTGTTATGTTTAATAGGTTATGCGCTATATAAAAGGTGTACATTATGATTGATAATAAAGTGATAATAAAAATAATGATGATAATAATAATAATAATATAAATTATTATTAGTAGTTGTGTTATTTTATTATGTTAATGCAGAATAAAAGTAAACAAACGTAATAAGGGTCAACGACTCTAATCAAGAAATAACGTTTCTTTAAAGTGTTAGGCTAACATTGTGGAGCTTCAAATTAAAAAATTGTCAAACTTTGATATCTGAGCTACATAGTAGTGTTCAAATGGACAAATAAACACCCTAGAATACAAACGTTTGGAGAGTTACACTGCCAATGGCAAGTTATGCATGAATAAACAATTAAAACTCGGGGCGAGTTTTAATAGCCTAGGTGTACACACAGTAAGTCTATGGGAGGAAATGGGCAAGTGAATCTGGTCAACTTACGATTTTCACTGTTTTAAAGCAATAAATAATCATTTTGAAATACAATTTTTTCAGGGCTTCATTTTTAGACCTCATCAAAGACACTGGTAGCATGGGGAATCATGTTGCTCAGATTTTTTTAACTGTGGTAAATGTTAGCCAATACATTTAAAACCTTGGAAGGTGAATGATTGACATGTAGTTTTCCTTTGTGTTTATTATATCATCAAATATTTGTTAAAAACGTATTTGCAAAATAATTATCTCTCTCCAGTAACAACTGACTTTGACCTACGTCTCGTCAATGGCAGTGGAACTCACGAGGGCAGAGTAGAGGTTTCATTTAATGGTAACTGGCTGACGATTTGTGGAAACTATTGGTATACTGATGAGGCGAATATCGTTTGCAGAGAGATGGGATACGACAGAGCATTTGCAATTATCCGGGATGGAGCATTCGGTGATGGGGACAACCTAAATCGTTTCGAAAGACTTGATTGCCCTTGGAATGCGAATAATTTCAGCTCGTGCCAGTTCATCACAACAAGCGGATCCTGCAACAGTGGGTATGGAGCCGCTGCAGTGACTTGTGGATCAAGTACGTACAATTAATTTCCAGTAATTTACTCAGCAGCCAATGTCGAATCATAGCCAATCGTCAATTGGTATAAGGATTTGAGGTTTTTTTGTTTTGTTTTTTGAAACATTATTTATTATATATTTATATATTATTATAAGTTTTAGGAAACATCGCGATGGATGTGTTATTCCTTCCCCTAAAATGTATATGACCGTTTTTGTTGGTCACTCGCGGCATGGCGCGGGCCGGAGCGGATGTTACCGGACCTTTCAGCAAATATTTCTTAACAATCCACGAATAAGTGACGAGTCACCTCCGACGCTTAAAACAACTGTTTGACTACTTCCCTCCCCAATGCTTAATTATAATCCAAATCATTATGCGGATTCATAATATACAGTTTATATACTCTATGCTTATAAATGTGCACGCGTGTGTTTGTGTGTGTATGTGTGTGTGTGTGTGTGTGTGTGTGTGTGTGTGTGTGTGTTGTGTGTGTGTTGTTGTGTGTGTGTGTGTGTGTGTGTGTGTGTGTGTGTGTGTGTGTGTGTGTGTGTGTGTGTGTGCGTGCGTGTGTGTGTGTGTGTGTGTGCGTGTGTGTGTGTTTGTTTGTTTGTGTGTGATCTGTGTAACAACAATGAAAAAAAGAACAGTATTTGAGAGAATAACACGAGTTTACTTAATGCTATTTAGGATCATAAGAAATACGGATCACCAATATCAAAGTACAGTTGTTGGCTATTTGTGTCACCATTGAAAATATCATTTATTTTTTAAATATTTATGTTTGTATATTCCAACATTTGTGTTTATGTATCCAGAAGAACATCTTCAATTTCGTCTCGTCAACGGCAGTGGGCAACATGAAGGCCGAGTAGAAGTGCTGTTTAATGGTGATTGGGGAAGAATGACTATAAGATATCGGTATGACACCACTTACATAGCCAATGTCATTTGTAGGACTTTGGGATTCAACGGAGCCTTCGCTGTTTATCTTGATGGATCGTTTGGTGAGGGTACTGGCCCAATTCATTTCAATCAAGTTGACTGTCCTTGGTCTGGGAGAAACATCAGTGAATGTACTTTTACCAAAGACAGGCAATACTCGTATTACGATTACAAAGATATCGCCATATCATGTCATGCAGGTAAGCACAGCTCGTGTAACAATTTGAATTTGAACCCACCGGGTCTTTGTAACAGGCGTTAGATGAAAACTGGTTGCACACAATGTTTTTATGAAAGCAAATCGTTGTATCACAAGTCCCATTGTCTCCCTGTCAGGATTCTCAAATCTTAAGACTGTGTCGATCTCGAAAAGAAGAAAGTTAGTATTTTTCCATTTTAACAGTACAGCGCGACATTCATGAAATTGAAAGAAACACGATACTGTCAACTGTTCAACTTTGGAAAGTTTACCGAACCGTATTTGAAGTGCTTGATTCCCAAAAGCGCTAAATCTATTTGAGTAGCTTAAAAAATGTCATTTCTTCGTCTGAGTTTTTGCACAAATAGACGTCAAACGCGATATATTTTGTAATTGATTGTGCAATTTGGCCTTAAATTTTTATCCCATTACTGTATAAAGAAAGAGTAAACGTGTTAATGTTATTAAATCAAAATATATTCAGCATTTAGCAATTTTGGATCTAAGCTCTTAATTTTGGCGGGAACATATTAAGATTGAAGTGCGGCTAAGGTAAAAAAAAATCATATGGAAAAGACAATATTCCCGTGCAGCAGGCATACACTGAAGATCAATTTTATCGGACATAAACAAAAGTATCCATTAACCACTGTTTGTAGAGGTGAAACGGTACCATAATAATGATGTATACGCATTTGAAGCGTGTGAAGATATGAAAGAACATACTAGATGATTTGAATTGAAATGTTATTGTTGTTATTGTTGCGGTTTTGACTAGACCTCCGTCAGAATTTGGGATTTGGTGATGAATGAGTGCAGACTTTGTGTTTTGTGACGCCACTGTGCTTGGGTTTGACTCCAGTTTGGGTGTTGAACTTAAAAGTACATAGTCTTTATTGTGTCTATGATGTGGACAACTGGCATTATTTTTGTATGTTTGAGATGCTGGTATTCGAGCGTAGTGCGAGCGTTGCGAGTGGATCGGTGTACTGTGGGTAACAATTTATTTGCGTTTTCCCCCAGGAATTTGCTACTTTTAAAGGGATGATATCTATGACAGGAAAACAACTGCAGTAAAATGATAGCTTGCAAGAAAGAGCAACGGCAGGAGCAAAATTGCGCAAAGAAAATGTAGTTTGAAATTCAGCTTCTACATTTGTGGTTTATGCATCTATGCGATATCAAATTTTGTGGATGTTTAGATGAGCGTTTATCTTTCCCGTGTGTCTGTGATATGAAATGTTAAAACCAAAGTCGAAATAGAAAAGCGTCCCTGACACTCAGATGATATAACAGGGATCCCTATCGCAATGTCCATAAAGGAAATCACCAAATTTTGCTGATTATTGTCGTTTCCATGTTGCAGCTGGTTCATTTGGAATTCTCTAACATTTATAATGCATTTTGACAAGATTATTTTGTGATAACTCTTTAGGGTATTTGTTCTTCAACAGTGTGTTTAAAAAATCTATTCAAAATTCTCTCTTTTCTCCATTTTTCGTGTTTCTAGGCACATCTTTGACAGTTCGCCTCATCAATGGAAGCGGGCCACACGAAGGTCGAGTAGAGGTCTATAATCGCGGAAAATGGGGTACCATTTCGGGGCAAACCTGGAATTTTCAGGAAGCAAATGCCGTTTGTAGGACGCTTGGATATGAAAGAGCGTTTGCTATTTTTCAGGATGGGACATTTAGTGATGTCGCTGGACCAGTTCACTTTCATCGGCTTGAATGCTTTTCATATAATGGCAATATCAGTTCTTGTGTTTTCTTCAGGGAGCAATCTAATTATCGACATGGTGATGCTGCGGTGTCCTGTGAATCAAGTTAGTATTTTCTATACAATATCGTCCGTCTTTTCTTCTCATTTGACATTTCTATACAGAAATCGTGGAAATGAAATTGATTTTATACCTAAATCCAGGTATGACTGGTTCTTTATGATAGCTGAGCAGAGTCTGCTCTTTCAAATGAGGTATTGCTCATGTAACCTTAACACCTTATTAACCCTTTGGTTGCTATAATGTAAAATATAGTCGAAAATCTCGGGGGGTACGTTCCCCCCCCCCCCGAGATTTTTCATTTATTAATTCAAAAAAAAACTAAAGACATTCAGAATCTATTATTGCTGGGATATGACTTTTGGGCATAAAGCTTTCAAATAAAAAAAAATCTCCAAAACTAAACTTGGGCTTTAAAACCAGTCTGTCTGACTTCCAGACATAATTTTGGATACTTCCTTAAAGTAATGTAATACAAAGTGATACACACTTTTAAAATTCAATATGTATGAAGCATCATAACAATACTACACAGTAAAAACGGCTGAGTATTTAAAATTGTATGCAACGCTGTTTACTAAATGAACTGATTAGGAATTGTCTAAAAATTGAAACATCAATGTTCAATTTCTTGAAAAATAAATATTAAAATTGAACATTGCTGTTTAAAACTTTAAACAGTTCTTTACACTTTTAAACAATACCTGGTCAGTTCATATGGTAAACAGCACTGTATAAAAACAGTCGTTTTTATTGTGTATAAGAATGTGACCTTACCCATGCATTCAAACTAGTCCAATTTCATAGACTAATTTTGGATCCTTCTCAAAGAAATGCATAGTGATACACATTTAAAATCTAAAGCATCATAATAATTCTGTAAGAATGTGACCTGACTCATGTACTTAGTCTAGTCTGACTTCCAGACAAAAGGTTGGATCCTTTCTCTTAGTAGTTCAAAAGGATACACATTTAAAGTTCAGTCACAGTGGTTGGCGAGAAATTAACCCCCCCCCCCGCAAAAAAATGAAGATGAAAAGTATGGCAAACAGGGAGAACTGAAATAGCACCATTTAAGGTGTTTGTGAGGCTGCATGGTTGTTTCATAACTTGGTATTCCTGGCTATATATAAAACATGTAAAAATAAGTTTACCTGCGGTCCCAGTCTCCTTTTAACAATATTCTAACTGGGTTATTTTAAACCAGGTGTTTGTGGGGAGGGCTGTGGTAGGAGTTTGGGAAAAATTGACCTCCCCTTTCTAATATCGGCCGCAGTTCGCGCAATTGCTTTGAAAATTTGCATGAGCATAGTGCCAGATGTGGACTACTAGACTGATCATTTAGATGTTTCAAAGATATGCATTTTTTTTTAGTTTTTGAATAATCAATGATGCAAAGTTATGTAGAAAATTCTATTTTTGTTTTTAATTAACTCACTTTAAAAAGTTAGAAAATGTTAAGTTTTGGTGCAAATATTCTTTCTGACTCTTCTAACTTTTATCCTCGAAAAAATTGCCAATTTTTATGATTATTTTTGTATCCATTCGTTTGTGAATTCCTTATTTCTCGCTTGATGTTCGACCTTTGTTGTTAGTTGTTTGTTTCTGCAAATTTTGTCACACAGACACTTTTTGAGGAATAATTATGCTAGAATAAATTATTTGCAGCCAATAAAAGTGAAAATAGCCATATTAATATGAATTAAATAAAGAAAACACAATTTGCTTTGATTTGTACACAAAATCACATTTTTGAGCAGGTGTGACGCTGGCATGCATATATCGCACAGTGTCGTAACAGTATGTCTGATTTCGTGAAAATGATCTCAAAAGATTGGAAGACTTCAAAGTAAATAGTCAGCAAGCGATGAGGTCAACAATTTGCACAGCAGAATGGTTGCGAAATTTGTCAAGGTGAGGTCAATTTGACCCCCCCCCCTCCTCAGTTAGAAAAGAGGTAATAGAATGTCTATGACGGGTGTCTATCTTGGAGTTCCCGTAGTTCCACCTGGACATCTCTAGGCAAACGACCAGTTCGAGTTAGACTGAAAGAAAATTTAATAACTGCTGAGCTAGGAATTGTCTCCTCACCAGGCTGTCCATTACTTCTTCCTGGTGTAGAGAAGGTCTTTGGTCTCCAATGAGATTGTGTCAGTGACCCACTCAACCTTTAGCTGTTCATCATTCACACAACACACTCTTCCAACCTGAGGCATTCACTATACGGTGGGAGATGAGTAGCAACCATATCTCCTGCTCTGGCATTTCTATACCGTTTTGTGACTTTCAATCCAATATGTACCTGAAAGTCACAAAAAAGGAAATGCAAAACTATTGAGAGCATTACAAAATGGATTGTACAAAAATATTTGTGTGAATGTAGCAAGTATTTTTTTCCTCCAGATTTACCATGCACCAATCAGATTTTACTTCTAATTTATAACTACAGCAGTTTGACTACATCAGAGTCCCTGTACTGGGTATGCGTCTGCACTCTATCTGTAGTTCCAATATTTCATTATTAAGCACCTTACATTAAAATTTAAATGTTTGATGTGTGTATGCACCTCTTCAGTCTAACTAGTGGTTCTCGACCTGTTGGAGACGATTTGATTGTACTATAACACGCATTTTCCATAGACCCCAACACGAGTTAACTAGTTCTTAGTTTCCAACGGGTTAAGACATTCAGGCAATTAGGTGAAATTTAAAATATACAAGGCACATTGACCTTTGACTTACTTATCATCTCACTAGTGCATCGTAATTTCATTATGTACTTGAATCGAGCTTCATCAAAATGAGTGGTTTCTTCCAAATCGACATAAATGAGGTCCTGTGACCTTTGACCTGTGATTCGTTAAATTCAATCACTTCATTGTGCCTGAGAGTTAATACTTGAACTAATTTACACTAAAATCCAACTTTTTATTTTGTTCACTTGCTGTTTACCATAGGAAAAGGGCATTCCACCCTCAACAGTTATATTTACATGTACGGTATAGCAGTGTGTGAGGTCCAAACACGAGTACCTTGAATAAGACTACTGTGATATTGTCCAAAGACAGCTATGACATGTTTGGATACTTTGCAAATGGACATCATACAGTAACACATTACATAATGACACTTAATAATGCACGTAATATTGTGACTTGTTTACTTGACATGGAATTGGCTCTTTATCTTCACATGAACTGGGAGAACTTGCAGACACATGAAGATTCCACTCACTTTCAGATGAAGCCAGCAGGAGATCTACCGATCGCTATCAAACATTCAGCTGAGCTTCACCTGATTAATAAAAAAAATCACCTTATTAGGTCTGATGGCACTATTAGAATATCAATCAGCCATATTTGACATAGAGGATATCGTTGATATTAAAGCACTGCATTAAAATGCCTAATTTATCATCGTTCAAATGGTACCTCACATTTTAAAAAATAAGCGATGCATGTAAAGAATGGAGTTAATTTGAATAGATATTGGTTTTCAAAAATGTTTTGGAATGCATTCATTAACCCTGTTGTTAGCAGCAGGCAGCAAACAACCATGAAATCTCCTTGCTTGCAGGATAGGAAGGCTTTTGTTGTGCTGTGAGCAAGCTATTCTGTACAGTAATCCATGCGTTACCTTTCGTTCAGTTCTCGTTAAATTGCTGCAAATGCATTTGCAAAATCATGCTAGAACAAGCATGTTTATTTTAACTTTCTCTCTGGCAGACACCAATTATTATTTATATTTTTCAATCTTGAGGAACCAGATAAGAGAGAAATAACGAAGGTTTATTTTTTTCTTCAAAACAAATGCATTTACTACCCTCAAAACTCAAATTGGAACATGTGCATGCAAATGAAATTGTGGTAGTATTGCTCTCCATCATTTTATTTCAATCATGGAAAATGAATAATAAAATGGGCATCAAATGAAAGAAGAAAAATAGCATTAAATGTATGTGTATCTTATTAAGGCAATTTTTCATTACTATGAAAAATGTTTTGCTATGAAATCGGCTTTTGTTTTGTTTTTTTCTGGGACACGCTGTACAGCATGGCTGCGCCATGAACAAATAAAGGAAGTTAATTTGAGTGACCAATCACAAACCTTGTTTTTATATATTTTTCATATATTTATTTGTTCATTCATACATGCATGTACTGTCCTATTTCGACCGCATTGAGTCACTGTACATAAAGATAGACGGAAACAATCAGACGTACAAACATGTATTCACTACCGGTACATACCACTTTCTTCCAATATGGGGCCGATTTCACTAACATCGATTTTAGCGATCATCGCCAAATTGATCGCAAATCCAAATTCATCGCAACGTCATCGCTAACTTCGTTTGCGATGAATTTGGATTTCACTTAAACCATCGCAATTAGCGACGACAAAAAATACTTTTAATATTCATGGACGAGCCTGATCGCAAAATCATGACGTCAAGGCTGCTACTCGTAGGGGAAACCCCCTACCGAAGGGCATTTTAGCCATGCAGCCATAGATTAGGGGATACCTACGGGGAAATGACCTTAATTCCATAGGGGGAAGTATATTGATGGAGAGGAGGGGTTTTTTTTATGTTTCTAAACATTTTCTGGCAATTTTCTCAAAAAAAAAATCAGAACCTGAAAGAAATTCTGTAGGCTCTATAGGTCTGTAGAGATTATTTGGGTAAATCCATTGTCCTAGTTGGTCACTTCACACATACAAACAGACAGACACCACCTCACCGTCATAAACACACTGAGTGACACATACAAAAGACACAATCAGACACACACATACACACGCACATAGACACACGTACACACACACACACACACACACACACACACACACACACACACACAACACACACGACCACACACACATACACACACACACGACACACACACGCACATACACGCACACACGCACGCACGCACGCACACACACACACACACACACACACGCACGCACACACGCACACACACGCGCACACACACACACACAAACACACACAATAATTACATGGCGATTGCAATGAGAGTAGCATTACAAGTTTTTAATTTATTTTTCTTTCATAAATGAATTGTACAAAAGGTTTAGCTGGAAATATCGAATTGACTAATTTTGGAGACATGTATAATAAACTTACGAAACTATTCTAACACAATGAAAATACTGCTGTCATATCAGGATTGCAGTGATGAATTTACAGCCAATATTTTAAATGGCAGTGTGTAATGATCTGCCATGCAAACGATTCTTGAACATAGCATTAGAAGAGGCATTTGAATTACCCCCAAATCATGCTCACACATACGGGAATTCATAAAGTCCTACATCATTTAAAGGGAATGTTCAGTGGAGGTTTAGACTTCAGAATCTGAAACCATATTCAAACCTCGTGCTAACAGTTTATATTTGTAATGAAGTTAAAGGGAGTGGTTTTAGAAATTATTGAATGATCTTAATTTTGCCTCAGGGTGATTTTCCAATAAAAAAATGAATGAAATAATGGTATAATCGATCATATACTATCGTTTCATTTAAATTCAACAGTGTCGTCACATGGGTGCTACATTGAAGAGACACAGCATTCGGGTATCAAATACAAGAGACAGCCCAATTCATTACTTTTTTTTCAAATCCGAGTAAAATTTCAGTTTCCCACTGAATTTTAATTTAACTCTTTTTTCTTTTCTTTTATTTCAGCCATGTTTCCATTTAATATTCTGAAACAAAATTTATTAACATTTGAAAATTAATTGTAATCATCAGTTTGCCTCTAGTAAAATAGTCAAGTTATTTTAGAGCAAATGCGCCCTCTAACCCACTACTGAACTTTTCCATTAACTCAACGTATTTAGCTTTTTCTAATTATGAATAAATCTGCTCATAGTACCTCTTAAATACAAATGATACTCAAACATACTAGAATTCTGTGCAGATCATTTAAAGGGAATGTTGAATATTTAATCACACTTCAGAACAAAAAAAAACCCTCATGGTACAGTTTTAGATATTATTGGAAAAAATATTTTACCTCATGGTGATCTCCCCCCCCCCAAAAAAAAAAAACTGAATTAAAGAGCTGTATAATTGATCATACAATCGATTCATTTATGTTCATTTTTTCACGGGAAATATGCTGTCACATGGATGCTAATATGAAAGAGACATACCACTTGGATATCAAATAGAAGATCTATTCTTAATGTTTTTAACTGTTCATGTTTAAATCCGAGTACATTTTCTTTCTTTCTTTCTTTCTTTTTTGGCGGCGGGGGGGGATATTTCAGCCATTTTTGCATTAATTATTAAAAAAAAAATAAGCATTTGAAAATTACTCGTAGGAATCAGTTTGCCTCCGGTTAATTGTTTATTCAAGTATGTGTTTTACATATCATTTGGAAGTTATTTCAAACTAAACACAAAGTAACAGTAACGCGTAACAAACTTTACAAATGAAGAAATTTAGATTTTGATTTCCATAGCAACAGGGCACATTAGCTAAAATTCCCTTAGATGTCTGTAAAATGGTGAACATGAACACTTAACAGATGGGTCTCAAGTCAAAAAGGTGGTATAACTTTATTCCATGGTATAAAGTGTATATTTGGCCTGTCTGTAAAATGGTGAACATAAACACTTAACAAATGGGTCTCAAGTCAAAAAGGTGAGAGAAGTAAAGTTGAAGTTTGAAAAATACTGTGGATCAAGGAGTCTAAAAGAAAAGATAATACCTGTTAGGAATCTGAATGGGATTAAGGAACCAGCAAAAGATTAAAACCATCAAAGCTGCAGTTTAGCTATTGTTTACCAATTCCTTCATTTCTTGGTGGTTCCTTAATCCCATTCAAATTCAGTCTTTTAATCCAGACTCATCGAATCCACTATTTGTGTTTTTTAATTTAAAATGCTTTATTTCACTACATCTTGAATATTTCTCATGTCTTTCACATATCAAAAATAATTTTAAGGCAAAGATACACTTTAACCTAATTTCATGTCATAAGTTTTAGGGATTGCCAAGTTTTAATCCCTTTCCGTCCTTTTTCCAAAGACTTTTGTTTTATTCTGTTACAAAAGCCACCAACCTTACGTTCATATGAAAACCAAATAAAGTATTCATTTTATTAAAGGTATTGGCTAACATTTACCAGAGTTAAAAAAATCTGAGCTACATGATTCCCCATGCTACCATTGTCTTTGATAAGGTCTAAAAATGACGCCCTGAAAAAAATGTATTTCAAAATGATTATTAAGTGCTTTAAAAAAGTGAAAATCGTAAGTTGATCGGATTCACCTGCCCATTTTTTCCCATAGACTTACTGTGTGTGCACCTACGCTATTTAAACCCACCCCGAGTTTTAATTGTTTATTCATGCATAACTTGCCATTGGCAGTGTAACTTTCCAAACTTTTTTATTCTAGGGTGTTTATTTGTCCATTTGATCACTACTATGTAGTTCAGATATCAAAATTTGACAATTTTTTTAATTGAAGCTCCACAATGTTAGCCTATCACTTTAACAAAAAAAAAAGAAAGGTGTCTTTGCATCAAAATTTGTATAATGCAACTGCATTATTATAGGTGCAATAATGATGCTAAACCTAAACACGTCATAACTCTTACATGTCTTAGGTAAAAAATGAGGTTATTCTATGGAATAAAGTTATACCACCTTTGAGTAATCGGGCCTTGAATAATGATGTGTATCGTGGAAGCTGCTGGAGTTCACGTGGAAGACTCTCCTTGTTGTGTTGTCTTCAAATACCCAAGTGAAGAATCAGTCTCATCATGCCAAATATCCTCAAAGAAAATGGAAACCAAGCAGAAAATAAGGTGGCTTAAATTGGTGACATATTGCCAATAATAAATAACTTCAACAAGGCATTAACATCATGATTTTTTTGCATAGTTTAACAATTCCAACGATAAGGGGCACATTGACTGCCTAGAAAGAAAATCAAGAATGAAAAAAAGGGAATGTGGCACACACTCGCAGTGACAGATTCATGTTATGAATGATGAAAATTAAGATGAGCTAAATGAACAGGATGTTTGGCTATTATAGAAATAGATGAAAGATAGAGCAAATAAAAGAGAATAAAATGTGAGGTCAGAATCAAAGTAGGAAAGTATGGATATTCAACCACCCATCTACCTCAACAAGAGACACCAGGATCGTACAATTGTAACCACCCATTCTCAAGTTAAGGAGCACCAGGATCGTGAATAGAAAATTAAAGTGAGAAAAAATAGATGGGGATGTAAGCAAATTAGAGAGTAAAGAAGTGACCAAAAAAATCAAGTAGGAAAGCATGGATATTCAACCACCCATCTACTTCAACAAGAGACACCAGGATCGTACATAGTAACCACCCATTCTCAAGTTAGGAGCACCAGGATCGTGAATAGAAAATGAAACTTTGAGAAATAGATGAAGGATTTACGCAAACTAGAGAGAAAAGATGTGACATAAAAATCAAAGTAGGAATGCATGGATATTCAACCACCCATCTACCTTAACAAGAGACACCAGCATCGTACATAGTAACCACCCATTCTCAAGTTAGGAGCACCAGGATCGTGAATAGAAAATGAATCTGTGAGAATGGATTATGGAAAATAATGCAAGAGGTAAAATGCGGCGTGTGAAAAAAATCTAAACGATTGTGGAGTAGTTTGTATAACCAGCCAATCTCAATTAACTGCCATGCTGAATCACTGTAAATAGGTAATACACCTAGAACTTTGCAAACTACTGCAAAGAGAGCATTTTACTGGTGAACATTTTTAGTGTGAAGGCCCATTAAAACCACTTCTTCCTCAACAAAATACACCAATAATAGATATTCAGATACATGGAAACCCACACCCCAATCCCCAGATAACATATCAAACATATAAAACGGAATGGATTGAGCCCATCAGAGAATGAGAGATGTCCTGCTGAAAAAAAGTAAATCCTGCAAAGTATCAAATACAGATATTTCAAAAGGAATCACGTAGATTCACCCCTCAGAAGATTTACAATAATACCTGATGAAGGTAAATCACAAAAATGAAATTACACTTACACTGTATAAATCACAAAAATGAGATTACACTTACAAAGTATGTAAGGACATCTTGATGAGGTTGAACGCAGACTGGGGTATGCAGTGATGATACTCTTTTCTACTGCAATCTTCTCTTCTTTCGTCGGGTAGCTGAATGTACAAAATGGGTGCTAGATTAGTCACATGCAAGCTTAGAACATATCTTTGAAAGCAGACACATACAAGTTGGTTACCCCAGGCTCTAATATGGAGCTCTAACAATCAAACTTCTCCATTCCTTACTCATTCGTATGAATGACGATAAGATGGGTGAATGACAAAGGTTAAATTAATTCATGACACAAATTTAGTGAGCAGTTTTTTGAAAGCAGAGGTTAACAGTCCTGAATAGGGGGATGGCACTTTCAGTAGCATGTCCTTTAAGCATAATACAAAATGTACAGTGTATACTTAGTATACATGCACACTTTGTTTCAATTTTATTAAATTTTGATTGTATAGCATTTTTCATGTGAGATGATATACATGACTGAAAAATGACCTGTGTCCACTATTATGCCATATAGGATGAAAAATTTTACTGCGCAAGTATCTCATTCTCTCTCATTCTTTGTGTGCTTACTAATCCCTAAGGCATTACAATTCAATGCTCAGAGAATGATAATGAATAATTACATAAATTAGGTAGATGTTATGAATTATGTTTTCTTTTGTCAAGTGGACCTGAATATGTCCTAATCATTTTATTACTTACTATGAATGGTTTTTGACCATCTCAGATGCCACGAGAGTTTCTCATGTGATTGATTTTCTGAGCATTCCTCCTCAGGCAATGAGAGATACACTGGGTGCTTCCTCACTATTTCTCTCACATCAAATCCCTGTGATGAAAGATAACACAAGAGACAATTACATGCACAATGTGTGTTTTTTTTGTATGACCACTACATACCATGTAATTTTATTAGGCATGTTCAGAAAAACAATCTTTTCACTTCTATCCGACAGTCTCTTTGATAAATAAAGCATTTCTAACTGAACCCCTTTGAGCATTTCAAGGCAGATCCTTAGTTTGCCAATTAAATACTAAACTTAAACATGTACATGTAAGCTAGTAAGATGTACTGTGATGTACTGTACATTTACAGTACATATTTGTATTCTCTGAATTCACTTAACTTATCTCAAATCGTTGAATTTATTTTTCAAGAAATATCTGTTTAATTTCACATTACATGTATCTTAATAACCAAGAGCAATTATTTTCTTACATGCGACTTCCTTATACATCTACAGTACCTCAAATGTACTGTGTAGTTCTATCGATTTTTTGCTGAAAATTCTGCATTATTTAATTATCACAATAAACCTGTGTGTGTGTTTACATATATGACAACTATTCAAATTCTGGATTTTTTTCTTCACAAAATAACCTTATCTTAGTCATGAGCTGTTTTGCTTTGTTTATTTCAATCCGATAGCTTTGGATAGAATTTGCTTTTATTTTGTTGTGTTTTCTGCAGGTTAATTCCAGGGAAAATGTCATCATGACTCAACAATACATATGCATGAAATGATATACATGCGGTCTAAACAGTCACAATATGCTACAGCGTACCTTTACCACTGTACTTATTTCACACTAAATCATGATTTATAAGCCTTCATGAACAATTAGGCCTACATTTGGCACCAACGTAGTCCTAATTATAATATGTCACATTTTGATACCATTTAGCAAAACATTTGTAGATCTACTGCAGGAAATTTAACGCTATATTTTTCATGTCTTGACTTTATTAGGCCTTAGTTACATTACCAAAGATAATCAGAAAAAGACCTGGTATGAAATGGTGACCATAATTATTTTGAAATTTGATTGTTATTTAGAACTAGTTATATTGTACCCACATTGCCAGGACCCCAAACTACAGGTCCAGGACCAGGCAGGTGTGCCCAACCCGCATGCATTATCACCCCCTGCCTGGCACGTCCTAGGGGATAATAATGCAAGTGGTCCTGAGCAGAGGCCCACTGTGTGGACCACTTAGATCTACACTGTATTCTACGCCCCACACAGAAAAACAGCGATTTATGTACAACGTAGACTAGTCTAGTCGTAGAATGAATGCAAATTGTTCTACACTACTAACAGTAACACTTTGACTTTGCAAAATTTTATTTAAAATGCTGGACTTATTAATATTATGTAACGTTAGATCTATTGTAGCAAGAAAACAGGCTTCCGAGTTCTGAAATGTTGTCCTTATATTAATTTTCAAACGTTCATCTCACTGTGTTTAGGTCATTGTAGACTATTTCAGTAAATGTTGTAAACGAATGAATTTCAAAGCACATTCGTGTCCCACGTAACGGTTAGGTCACCCATTTGTACTTCCCCGCTTATGTGTACGTACCGCCTGCCTGTGGTGCACGCACGCAAACAGTGAAGCCTGACGAAATTGTTAATCCAGCAACTTATGATTTTGTTGAATCAACACTTTCTCCCGTGCGTAACAATTTTTCTACCATTATAATTGTTAAAATAGCGTCTTCCGATTTCAGTAATTTCGAAAGTGGTGGATTTAACACTTCAGTTTTAAGCGTGTACTGCGTACAGATTATCATACCCCCGAAACTACTTTATTGAATTCACTGAACTGGCAATCAGTACAACAAAGGATTAAATACCAACAGTGTATAATGATATTTAAAATCTTAAATGATCTATCACCACCGTACCTTAACTCATGTATTATCAAACGACAAGTGTATTATATTACACGCTATGCTGTAAACAGTCCATTATCAATTCCAAAATGTAAAACCGATTACAAAATAAGATCATTGTCATTTTCAGGTGCCAAACTGTTCAATAAACTGCCAGGTTATATTCAAAACTTTCAATCACTACAAAGTTTCAAACAGCAAATCCGATCGTTACATTTTCTCCTTTAATATATTATATGCAATTTCGATTTAGTCCATATGCTCATTTTATCAATATCATATAAACTCATCGTTGTTTTGTTAGGTGTGTGACCTTTTTTTTCCAGTTATGTTATTTCTTTTCTCGTTAATTTGGTTAGCCAATTTCATTTATGGTACTTATTTCATAATCTGACTTGAATCAAATACTGTAGTTCATAACAATCGTTTTTTTTATATATATGTATATACAATTTATATGATTTGTCAACTGTTTATATTTGTTTTCTCATATTTTATGTTGTAAATGATGAATGTGAATTTTTATTATGAGGCAGGGCTCTCTGGGAGAGCAGGACCTCTTGGTCTTGAAGAGACCACCCTGTTGAAATAAAACTAAATAAATAAATAAATAAATAAAATGGGGCTAAAAATATCTCTCACCGTTCAATTGAATCTTATATTTATCTGTTGCCAATTAATCAATAATTAAATGAATATATAAATAAATGTATCAATTAATCAATCAATTGAATCAATCAGTCAATGTTAACTACATAAACAAATACAAAAAAACTTATAAAAAATATAGATCTAAATGATGAACTTTAACAAATCGTGTCCAACGGCATATTTTACGTCTAATAATTCCCAACACAAGTAAATCTCCACAAAAATACCCACTGTTTATGTGACTATTTGACCTTCAGCAGGTATGAGGTCACTGAACTGTAGACTGACACAGCGCGTACCATTCAGGTGGGTTGTGATTTCCTTTTGTTTTACTTTTAGATGCTAATAATGCTCTACAAATATAATTCAATGAGAATGATAGGAGATAGTGACTTGAATATTAATGTTGTAATAGGTAAGGTAAGTCATGTTAGTGATTTTCAGTCAAAAACATACCCGGAAGTAAGTGGTATATATAGAACCAGTTATGGAGATACAAATTGAGAGGTGACTGCCAATTCGTTGTGTAAATATTACGGCGATCATGTTCATACGTAGGCCTTGGTACCAATCTGGAGGGAAACGGTGTACCCCATTTACCTTCCTAAATGTGAATTTATAGCTAGATCGACTTGATTACATGACGTTGTACTATAATGGTGTTGTAGCATCCACGAAAACAGAATTTGATCTGCGGTTCGTTCATAAGTAATTTATCATTATGTGTTTAAATGCTTTTTATCACGAAGCAACGCTTGGTTATTAAATCAGGAAGAATAGATACCACGACACCATGACATATTTTTTTGTGGTTGTTTTTGTTTCTGTTTATGCAGTTAGCGTGATTGTGGAATGTAACGTGTAAGAGCAGACTTTAATTTGCAAATCCTGCACATCAGTGATATCTCAACATCTTTTCTTCACCAACAATAATGGACATGAGAGATATAAACATCCTACATTTCCACTGATTTTTTTTTCTGACAAGAGTCCACAGTTTAACATTGACCACATTTTGAAATATCTGATCTACATAGTCCTCCATGTTCCAAGTGTCTTTGATAAGGTCTAAAAATGAAGCCCTGAAAAATTGTACTTCAAAGTGATTTACCGGTAGGTTTTTATAAAAGTAAAAATCCAGTATGACCTCCTGATTTTGTCTATTTCCTCCCATAGACTACTGTGTTACAGATCTGGCTAATTTGTACTCATGAAGAGTACTAATTTGTTTATCCATGCATACCATGCCAGTGGAACCATAATATTTCAAACTTTTGTATGCTAGGCTGAATATTTGTCCATTTAAGTAATATCATGTAGCCCACATATCAAAGTTTTACATTTTTATTGTAAATTGAAGTTCCACAAATTAAGCCTTAATCTTTAAAATAAAATGTGTGCAAACATTCACCATGTTCACTGTTTGGCAGATTTAGTCTTTTTGAATTACATAAGTGAGTTGCGTATAAATATACAAAGATAGGGTTGCTACTCAAATTTTTAACACGAATATTCGATGATAGTTTTTCTCATTAATTATACCACACTAAGAAATTAGGTTGTAATTGAGATGTACAAAATTGATACTGTAACAGCACCCTATAGGGTGTAATTTTGAACCTCAAAGGGTTTGATTCTAAATCATACAGGGTGTAATTCTTACATTTTGCACTCTATGGGGTGTTATGTTACACACTTAGGGGTGCATACGATAATTATATCATCCTTGAAGGGTGTAGAACTAATAGTAAGGCAAGGGCGTAGGCTGGGGGGGTGCACTGGGTGCACGTGCACCCCCCCCCCCCCGCAGAGCCATAGGAGTTCCGCCCCCTGGCAAGAAAAATGAAATTTGCACCACTTTTTCTGCTTTCAACGCCTGATTAACTCAACTTTAGTTCCACCTCCCTAAGATATGCATCTCCCCATGTCAATTTAGTTCCACCTCCCTAAGATATGCACCTCCCCATGTCAATTTAGTTCCGCCTCACCAAAATGTGCACCTCCCCGTGCCAAACCAGCCTACGCCCCTGTAGGGTGTTTAATTATTGCTTCAATTTCTACACCCAAATTACACCATAATTTCTTAGCATGTATACCAGATTACTTCTCTCATTTTTTTTCTAGTGGAAATCATTCACAATGTAGATGGTTAAGTACTTTCTTAATGTTCATTCCACGGAATTCAACCATTACGAAAACGCTTCGCTAAAACCTTCCAATTGCAGCGGATAGTCCTACAACACAGCACTCGGAAACAAATTGTTGTTTAAGCCCTCCTTCAAAGTAATCCCACGGTGTTTACGGGCTTACTCTCATTTCAGAATGAGTGAACGATGTAAAGACGTGGTGGCTGTACTGAATGAAATAAAAATTCCAGTTTCCGTTATTTTTTTTTTGAGAGGGCTGATTTGATTGACAATTTCACATTTAGTGAGAAAAATTGTATTCCAAAACGATTATTTAGTTCTTTAAAAAAGTAAAAAAATTATGAGTATTAACGTTGTCCGGATACTCCATGCCCATTTCCTCCCGTAGACTTACTGTGTGTAGATGTAGGTATTTTATCCTCCACCGGAGTGGACATTCTTCACTCATGCATATCTTGCCAGAGGCAGCTTTCCAATCTGTATATTCAAGGGTGTTTATTTTTTTTCATTTTAGCACTACTATGTAGCTCAGATGTTTGATTTTTTTTTTTAAATTGAGAGTCCACAATGTTAGCCTATGTCTTTAACATTTCCGTATCCAAGTTCAGTCTTAATCTCACAAGTAAACAAGTACAATGAAAGAAATGAGTGGAGATGTATTAATATCTCCTTATCTACTTACAAACAATAGAAAGGTTCAGGAACTTAAACACTTTATGCATGAAAGAATATTTTTTTTGGGGGGGGGGTGATTGCGCGATTTTACTGAATGAAAATCATTTAGGAGGTGGTTATATTGTAATGGATTTTTCTGTACATTTCACGAGTAAGAGATGAGGCGCTAGTGCATTAACGCATCCAAAATCAAAACTCCACATACGCGACTCAAAATGCCTAGAAATGTTGTCAGCATCAATCACTGACCTTAATTATGTTATTCTTGACACGTAATTATGTTACTCTTGAAACGTGAACCTCGATTTTTTCCTCTTTTCCGCACACGAACACAACCCACGCAACCTGCACACAGCATATTGCAAGATAACAGGGTTGAACTGAAATTACCGATCAAAACAACCGGCGTGTTGTACCGGTGGCCTACGGTGGCCTTCACGTAACAAAAAATCATTGAAAAGAAGTTGTTGGTGAACGTGCAATCTGACCGAATTTGATTGAGCTTTCTCATTGATGGGGTACTGGGGTATCAGAAAATCTATGGGTTTTGTGGATATGTCTACCCCCCCCCCATAAAAAAACTTATCTTCCATCCAAGGCCATGCAGGGGAGGCCGGGTGTTGGCCCCCTTAAATAAAAAAAAAAATCAGAAAATCATGGGTTCTTTCTGTGTAATACATGAAATTGAAATATTTGATATTTTTACTCAATCCAGGGGCGGCGCCACATGGGAAGGGGGAGGAAGAGTGGGGTGGGTGAGCAGCCACCCCTCCCTCCAAGTTGTGAAAAAAAAATCAGAAAATCCTTTTTTTTTATTCATGTTTACCCCCTCCCCCATTGATCTTCGATCCCGGGTCATGCAAGGGAGGGGATGTTGGCCCGCTTAAAAATCAGAAAATCATGGGTTCTTTCTGTGTAATTCATGAAATTGGAATCTTTGATATTTTTACTCAATCCAGGGGCGGCGCCACATGGGAAGGGGGAGGAAGAGTAGGGTGGGTGAGCAGTCACCCCTGGCCTCCCTCCAAATTGGAAAATAAAATCAGAAAATCCCTTTTTTAAATTCATGTTTACCCCTTGTTACGGCACAAATTGTCGCCGCGTCATAAATTGTCGCCGGCGACAATCTGTGACGCGGCGACAATTTATGCCGTCAGGTTTTTTAACAAATCGGCACAGATTGTGAAAAAAATTGTGACGCTCTTGCTGATCCCAATTTTTTGCCTCACTGGCGACAATCTGTGCCATGAAAAAAAACCTAGCCCCACAGATTGTCGCCACCGTCACAAATTGTCGCCACTCACTAAATATGTGTGTGTCTGCTTGTATGTCTGTTTGTGTGTGTATCTGTGTGTCAGTGTCTGTGTTTGCTTGTGTGTCTGCTTGTGTCTGTGTGTCTCCGTGTGTGAATGTGTCTGTTTGTGTGTCTGTGTGTCTGTATATGTCTGTTTGTCACTGTGCGTCTGTATGTGTATCTGTATGTGTCTGTGTGTTTGTGTGCGAGTCTGTGTGACTGCTTGTCTGTCTGTGTGTTTGTCTGTGTGTGTCTGTTTGTCTGTGCATTGAGTGTGTCTGAATGTGTCTGTACGTGTGTCTGTGCATCTGTATGTGCCTGTGTGTCTATGTGTCTGTATGTGTCTAATCTTTATGTGTCTGTTTTGTGTATCTGTATATTGTGTTTGTCTGTATGTGTCTATGTGTCTATTTGTGTGCCTATATGTGTCTGTGTTTTTCTGTGTGTGTCTGTATGCGTCTGTATGTGAATGTTTGTGTGTCTGTGCGTATGTTTCTGTCTGTGTGTGTCTATGCGTCTGTTTGTGTCTGTGTCTGTGTCCGTGTGTCTGTATATGTCTGTGTGTTTGTCTGTGTGTGAGTCTGTCTATTTGTCTGTTTGTATGTCTGTGTGTGTGTCTGTGTGTTTGTCTGTGTCTGAATATGTCTGTTGGTGTGTCTGTATGTGTCTGTGCGTATGTTTCTGTCTGTGTGTGTCTATGCGTCTGTTTGTGTCTGCGTGTGTCTATGTGTCTGTATGTGTTTAGTCTGTATGTGTCTGTTGTTGGTGTGTCTCTGTTGTGTTTGTATATATGTGTCTGTTTGTATGTTTGTGTGTCTGTATATGTCTGTGTGTCCATGTGTGTCCGTGTGACTTTCTGTATGTGCATGTTTGTGTGTCTGTGCGTTTGATTGTGTCTCTTTGTGTCCGTGTGTCTGTGTCTGTGTGTCTGTTTATGTCTGTGTCTCTGTGTGTCTGTGTGTTCGCATATGTGTTTGTCACATGTGTCTGAATGTGTCTGTTCATGTGTCTGTATGTGTCTGTGCATCTGTTTGAGGCTGGTGTGTCTATGTATGTGTTTAGTCTATATGGGTCTGTGTCTGTTTGTGTGTCTCTGTGTTGTGTTTATATGTATGTGTATGTTTGTATGTCTTTGTGTTCGTGTGTGTCTGTGTGTCCGTCTGAATGTGTATGTTTGTGTGTCTACTGTTTGGTCGTGTGTCTAATTGTGTGTCTCTTTGTGTCTGTGTGTCTGCATATGTCCGTTTGTTTGTATGCGTCTGTTTGTCTGTCTGTGTGTTTTGTCTCTGTCTGATTGTGTGTCTCTGTGTGTACGTATGTGCTTGTTTTTGTGTGTTTCTCTGTGTGTGTCTATACTGTGGGTATGTATGCGTCTATGTAAATGTATGTGCCTGTGGGTCTGTATGTGTATGTTTGTATGTCTCTGTGTTTGTCTCTGTGTTTGTCTGTGTGTCTGTGTGTATGAATGTGTCTGTTTGTGTCTCTGTATGTGTCTGTGAGTTTATCTTTGTACATGTCCGTGTCTGTATATGTTCGTCTCTGTGTATCTGCATGTCTGTGTGAGTTAGTAGTTGGTGTGGTGTCGGAAATAGGATGTACAA
>JZLH01S0634164.1:29149-41844 GCA_001188425.1 Eucidaris tribuloides | reverse complement strand
GTGTATGGTGTGTATTTGGATGTCTGTACATTAAGTGTCTGTTTAAACTTGTGTGTGGTTGTGATTGTCAGGCAGACACACAGACACACAAACACAAAGACATTCACATAAAAACAGACACAAACACACAGAAACATTAAGCCCCACAAATAGACATACACAGAGATGCACAGACTCATACAAAGACAAACACACAGACACACAGACACATACACACATACAGACACACAGAGACACAGACACATGCAGACACACAGACACATAGGCACACAGACACACATACAAACACATACTCACCAAACAGAACAGATACATACAGATGCACAAACATACACACATACACACAGACACACAAACATACACATATAGACAGTCACACAGACACATTCAGTCGCACAGACAGATACACACAGACTCACACACAGACAAACACACAGACACATATAGACAGTCACACAGACACATTCAGTCGCACAGACAGATACACACAGACTCACACACAGACAAACACACAGACACATTCACTTACAGACAAACAGAAATATACAGAGACATACAAACACACAGACATACAAACAGACACATACAGACACGCAACACGCAGACACACAAACATACAATAGCCACATACATACTAGACATATCCAGACACATTGACACACAGACACATACAGATGCACAAACAGACACACAATCAGACACACAGACAAACACGCAGACACAGTCACATACAGACACACACAAATGCAGGCTCACAGACACACACAGACAAATACTGACACACAGACAACAGCCACATACAGACTAGACACATCCAGACACATCCAGACACATACAGAGACACGAACAGACACATACAGAAACACACAGACACATACAGACACACAAACAGGCACAGACAAAAACATACCCATACAGAGACACACAGACAAACACACGGACGCAAACATACAATCAAACAGATGCACAAACAGACACATGCTAACACACACACACACACACATCCACATACCCACAAACAATTTAATTTATGCCGCAACATGCTTTGATTATGGCTGGCGACAATTTGTGCCGTCAACTCCGGGCACAAATTGTCGCCGGCGACAATTTGTGCCGTCAGGTTTTTAGATAGATAGATAAATGGTTTATTGAAATAAAAATCTCTCGCGGCTTTCACCGAATTGCAGATTTCTCACAATAATAACAAAACGTACATGATAGTAAAAGTTACATTATACAAATTCTTATAAAAAAACTTCTATGCATATTATGTAAAAGAATTCGGCATAACTTCACGCTCAAATTATCATATAAAAACACATTAAACATACATACAAAAACACATTAAACATACATACATATAATTCAAGTCATACATGCACATTGTATTTGTATTTGTTATGTTGTGAAGAAATTGTTTCAATAATTACTATGACAATAAATTCATGAGGCAATAAAGGTAATCTGAGGCGGCATAAATAATGCACAAAATTGCAAATGCAAAGAATTAAATTCAATGAAATATTAACATTCTTCGGCCATTTTCGAATAGAGCTAGAAAAATTGTGTAGGCTTGGAAAGAAAACAGGGAATTATTGCATATCATGTACATGTAGCTTGGAGGATTATTGTACAGACAAACAAAAACCTGTGTTTTTTTTTTATCTATTTACAAATAATTATAGACAAGTTAATACATGTACATTATCATCGTCATTTTTCACAAATCGTCAGAAATTGTCGCCGGCGACATTTTGTGCCGCAACACCCCCTCTTTGATCCCGGGTCATGCAAGGTAGGGGATGTTGAAATAAAATCTCTGGTCCCATATCTTGGATTACCTTTGTATTTTACTTTCGCAACCCTGATGTAAAGAAATGTCGTTATAAAGAACACATTTGATGGGTCCCGACTCGGGGGGGGGGGGGTGAGTTACGTATATTGGGTATATGGGGATGTACCGCTGGGAAGGGTGAATTTTTCAAGAAAAATCCTTAGACATAGGTCCCCATTTCATCAAAAAGATTCTTAAACATGGGTCCCATTTTTCCAAGTTTTCAAATTTCCCTTCGCGCGCAAACACAAATTTAAAAATTGTCAGCTCGCTTCGCGCGCAAACCTATGCTCTTTTCAAATTTTTCGGTGCACTTTGCGTGCCAAAAAAATTAAATCCCACAGACATGGGTGCCTATTCCCGGCAAAAGGACCCTTAGATGTGGGTACGGGTTCGCAGTTCTCAGCGGCACCACCCGTGATACTAGTCCCCCCCCCCCCCAGGGGCGGGGGGGGTACTCATCAAAATTAGGTGTACCTCTTATTCACAATAAAGTTCAAGAGTAAGAGTATGGAGATACCTCTTAATGATCCCTTTCCAAACTATAACGATTTCAGTAAAATTATAGGAATTTACATGAACTGAATGTGATGAGTTTGCAAGAAGTGATGAACACCACTTTTATGAAATTGAAACACAGTCTGATATAGCTAACAGTCGGTGTTAACGATAAAATCATTTTAGCAAAAAAAAAAATTCTAACTCGAATATCATGATCCAAAAATCGTGTTTCATCGCAAAAATTAGATAAGTCTACTTCTCGTTTTGTCGCAAAAACCGATTCATTATATTTGTAAGATTTTGTTTTTCCCCTCGCCCGACGAAGTCGGGAGGGGATATAGAAACGCCGCCCTCCGTCCGTCCGTCCAAAACACTGGTTTCCGTTCAATAACTAACATTTCGCGGATTTTGATGAGATTTGGTGTGAAGGTACATGATATCACAATACAGCCCAAGTTTGATTTTGGAGTGTGTACGCCAAAGGCCAAAGTTCACACTTCATGAAATATCCATATGTATGCTATATGTACCCGGCGAGGGGATGCTACCCTTTGCGTTGTCCTTTTTTTAATCGGCAGTAATGGTTTATGTGTTTACATATTCTTCAATAATGTATTGATTTATATAAGGTGTAACAAGACAGTGGAAAAATAAATTCTATCAATCAATGACACTATTTATTTTATTTATTAATTACTGTTGATTATTAGTACTTTAATTTTTTGTAGTATATTTAGAGGAAGTGTAATCAGGGCAGAAATGAACATCATCAATATTATCTTGAACCAAAACGGGTGGGTAGGGCATTCCAAGTGTGACGTCATCGATGACGTCACACATTTCCATCCGAAGTTATCGAGCTAAAATCCATTTTCTACTGACTTTCTGGCAGTGATTTCTACTCCTTTCAATTCGCCATGTCGCATATATTCACTGTAGCTCATTTCAAGGTCATCAGACCCTGCGAAAACCCCATAATTTTCTGATTTATTTTGTCTTTTTAAATTTAAGGGGGCCAACATCCCCTCCCTTGCATGTCCCGGGATCGAAGATAAATGGGGGAGCGGGTAAACATGAATGATAAAGGATTTTCTGATTTTATTCTCCAATTTGGAGGGATGGGGCGGCTGCTCACCCACCTTACTCTTCCTCCCCCTTCCCATGTGGCGCCGCCTCTGGATTGAGTAAAAATATCAAAGATTTAAATTTCATAAATTACACAGAAAGAACACATGATTTTCTGGGTGTTTTTTTTATTTAAGAGGGCCAATATCCCCTCCCCTGCATGTCCCGGGATCGAAGATAAATGGGAGAGGGGGTAAACATGAATTAAAGAAAGGATTTTCTGATTTTTTTTCCATTTTGGAGGGAGGGGGGTTGCTGCTCACCCAACCCACTCTTCCTCCAATGGGGGATGGGGAATAACAAAAAAAAAGTTTTTTAAATTTTTTTTTCACAACTTGGAGGGAGGGGTGGCTGCTCACCCACCCCACTCTCCTCCCCTTTCCCATGTGGCGCCGCCCCTGGATTGAGTAAAAATATCAAAGATTTCAATTTCATGAATTACACAGAAAGAACCCATGATTTTCTGATTTTTTTATTTTTTTTTAATTTAAGGGGCCAACACCCGGCCTCCCCTGCATGGCCTTGGATGGAAAATATATAGTTTTTTTTATGGGGGGTGGGGGTAGACATATGTTATATCCACAAAAACCCATAGATTTTCTGATTTCGTAAAATTTGGATGGTACCCCATTACCCCATCAATGAGAAAGCTCAATCAAATTCGGTCAGATTGCACGTTCACCAACAACTTCTTTTCAATGATTTTTTGTTACGTGAAGGCCACCGTAGGCCACCGGTACAACACGCCGGTTGTTTTGATCGGTAATTTCAGTTCAACCCTGTTATCTTGCAATATGCTGTGTGCAGGTTGCGTGGGTGGTGTTCGTTTGCGGAAAAGAGGAAAAAAACGCTAATTTTGAGGAATAAATCGAGGGTCACGTTTCAAGAGTAACATAATTACGTGTCAAGAATAACATAATTAAGGTCAGTGATTGATGCTGACAACATTTCTAGGCATTTTGTGTCGCGTATGTGGAGTTTTGATTTTGGATGCGTTAATGCACTAGCGCCAGAGATGAGTTTGGTTCCAGCCACGTGCATTTTCGTCCTTCAGCATGGCAATTTATCCACATTGCTACTCTACTCCTATTTTATAGGTGCGAAATAAGGACCTGGGGGAAACTGGGTAATATTATTTGCAGGGCCCTTATTGCAACAACAACAACAACAACAACAACAACAACAACAACAATAATAATAATTATAATAATAATAATAATAATAATAATAATAATAATAATAATAATAATAACAAAGTAATAATAATAATAACAATAGTAATAATAATGATAATAAAATAATATTAGAATTATAATAATAATAATAATAATAATAATAATAATATTTGAATTATTATTATCACTGTTACTATTTATTATTATTATTAATTTTAATTATTATTATTATTATTGATTTTAATTATTATTATTATTATTAATCTCATCATCATCATCATTATTATTATTATTCATTGAAAGCGAAGATTACCTCTAAATTGTTGCAAATAATTTAGAGTTGATTCTAAAAATGGGCTCCGTGTTTGTACAAGCAAATTTGGAACCAAACTTGAACTTGCATTTAATTTCATTTCATTTTTATCATTTCCAAACATGTAAACAGAAATCAATACAATACAAGGCAAACGCCAAGCGTTTGTCTGCGCCTGCAGGTCAAAAACTATGTATATTGCTTCTGAGGCTGTCCAGCGATTTTAGGGGGGGGGAATTGTGAGTTCGACGGTTTACATATTACATATGACTAATGTGGTACTAGGGCCTACTTTATCCCTAGGAAATCAGATACACTTACCAGAACCCATGGCACATACAGCAAATCATGGAAAGGGTAAACATTAACAACTTTGACAGCTTTTCTATTGTACCATTGCATAATTTGTGTGCATATTATAATGTGCCAAGAAAACTATAGCTCATTAAATAAATAACAAAAATCATTTTAAAAAAAACAAGTAAAATACAAATCTGGTTCAGGTATAGAGAGTAGTGAGTCACTGATATTTACAGTCAACGTGTATAATGAAACTGTTGAAGCTGAAGTAAAAATGTTACGTGTTAGAAGTATAAATTATAAAGTCATGTATTAGAGGAACAAAGTGGTGTACAACATAGCACATGCAGTCATGGAAAGTTTCATGTGACCTTTGACCTTAATCAAATTCAAACTCACATTACTTGACCTGCACCTATCAAGAGATGGACGCTCTGTATGAATTTGGTGATATCCAGTCAAGCTATAGAAAAGTTATGAGCGTGTAGCAACAAGCAGCAGTGCAAGTTCATGCGAAAGTTCATGACCTTTTGACCTTTGACCTTAATCAATCAACTCAACATTCGACTTGACCTGCACCTTCAACGAGATGACGCTCTTGTATGAATTTGCAATCCTACTCGCGAAGTATAGAGAAGTTATTGTTGTACAAACATAGCACAGTGCAGTCATGAAGTTCATTGAGCCTTTGACGGCTTTGACCTAAATCAACATTCAACTCACATTCGAACTTGACCTGCACCTTCAAGAGATGACCTCTTGTAATGAAGTTTGGCAATCCATACCTCGAAGGTATAGAAAGTTTGTGTGTAACAACATAGGACAGTGCCAGCCATGGAAAGTCATTGACCTTTGACCTTATTTCAAATCCCGACTGCCTATTCGAACTTGACCTGCGCTTGCAATGAGATGGACCGCCTCGCTGGTATGAAATTTTGATCCATGCTTCGAACTCTATAGCAAAGTTATTTGTGTACAACACCAACTTGTTGACAGACGTCATACGCCGAGCAGCTACGCGAAAATAAGTGACCTATGTCTCGCTCCGCTACGGCAGGCAGTCATGAAATTCATTGAGCCTTTGACCTTAATCAAATTTCAGACTCACATTCCGAACTTGACCTGCACCTTCCAAAGATGGACTCTTTGGTATGAATTTGGCAATCCTACCTCGAAGGTATAGAAAGTTATTGTGTGTACAACATAGCACAGTGCAGTCATGGAATAGTTCATTGACCTTTGACCTTTGACCTAAATCAAATTCAACTCACATTCGAACTTACCTGCACCTTCAAGAGATGGACCTCTTGTATGAATTTGGCAATCCTACTCGAAGGTATAGAAAGTTATTGTGTGTAAACATAGCACAGTGCCAGCCATGGAAAGTCATTGACCTTTGACTTATTCAAATCCGACTCCTATTCGAACTTGACCGCTGCGCCTTCAAGAGATGGACCTCGTGGTATGAATTTGTGATCCCACTGTCGAAGCTATAGAAATTATTGTGTGTACAACACAATGTTGACGACGTCCTACGCGACGCCTACGCCGGAAATAGTGATACCTATGTCTCGCCCCGCTACGCAGGCGAGACAAAAATGACATGGTTACAAATTTCATAATGAACACAAGTTACAATATACACTAATCATAATTAACATAAACGCATTTGTATAAATATCAATATATAACTTAATACGTTAAAACCAGTCAACTGGGCTTACTTTGTTTATTAAAATGCGACGTTTCACGTCCAATCGGGCATGTTTTACTAGTAACTTGTGTCGCAGGCCTTCTCCTCTGTTGAGAGATGGCTGCTTCCATTTCACGTATATTGACTCCTGAAATTCCTTCTAAAAGCACCGTGCTTTACGAACCTAAGCTGATGCCGTCCTTGTTTGCAAACTCAAAGGTGTGATTTGTACTGTTCAAATGGGAGTTTACCGCAGAGTCTCCACTACAAGTTACCAACACAGAAGAGTTTGCTCCTCTGAGGAGCAAACTCTTCTGTGTTGGTACATGTATATTCTTTTGGCGAAAGTTTGTTTTGTTTCTCCTATTTAAAGCTCATAACACTCTTCCCAGACGTTTTCCGAACTTCTCCGATCCCGTCACGGGTCAACAACCAATTGCCTCCGAAGATCAGCCTAATGAAACGTCCCGGATAGGACGTGAAAATTTCAATAATTAAGGTTAGTCCGATTAACTAGTTTTAACGTTTTAACTTCATTATCTACTATCTGGATGAGTGGGTAAGTAAGAACATAATTTAGACTTAAATACACAATGTTTCTGTGATACCAAATATCAATTGACCAATGTTCTAATGCTAATCACTCATTAGTCATGGGAAAGTGGATTTAGCACCTCCTGGAATTAAGGCTCAGTGACATGAGTGGGAGAAATAAAAACGAATGTATTTACAAGCAAAGAACCAAACTGGTTGAAAGATGTACTAAATATATACACCATGTAAATTTATCATGTTAAATTTCGCTCATGGCTGGAATGATTTGTCGTCAGTTTGGTTACTGATCAGTTTGACTTCAGTTTGGTTACTGATCAGTTTGTCATCAGTTTGTTTACTGATCAAGCAGAATCAAGCATGAACAGGCCAGTATTTAATTCTCTGGAGGATCGAGAGAATCAAATCTCATAGAAAGCTAGTATGGAAGAACCATGTTTGTGCCATACAAAGTTTCCATATTTCGGTACCATAGGTATCATGGATGTACCATAGTTCTACCATTACCCTAGTACCATCGATACCATGAAAGAACCATGTTTGTACCATACAAATTGCATTAACCGTGGGTACCATAGTTGTAACATAGTTGTACCATGCCCCCAGTACCATCCCTGTAGATTTGTACCATCACTACCATGGTACAAACCTGATTGTACCATGCATATCCTAAAAAATATGGTACTCACTTTCAGTACCATGGTTTTACCATGGACTACCATGGTTTTACCATGGACTACCATGGTATTACCATGGACTACCATGGTATTACCATGGACTACCATGGTATTACCATGGTTTACCATGGTATTACCATGGTACTACCATGGTATTACCATGGTACTACCATGGTATTACCATGGTATCCTGGTATTACCATGGTACTACCATGGTATTACCATGGTATCCTGGAAAAACCCATAGGTACCATGGTACCATGGTAATTACCATGGTACCATCCTGGAAACAACCCATAGGTACCATGGTAATTACCATGGTACCATGGAAATTACCATGGTAAACCCATGGTAATTACCATGGTATTACCATGGTAATCCATGGTAACTTGGTCCTTTTTTACAAGGGACACTACAGATTTGTCTGTCACAAGGCATACTGATGAAAGTTAGTCTAAAATGAGTCAATTTTGACTACAAATTTTTTTTCAGTAGAATCCTTGCAAAGTTTACTCGATTCTTGAATATTTTTTGCCTCTAGTTCAGGACTACCCACAATCATGTCATCAAACTTTAAGCTCTTGATCCGTGTACCTAATATCCACTTACATGTATTCATTGATTTTTGGCTGTGTTTCATCCATTGTTATTTTCTCTATGTGTTTAGGTACAAGGACGTACTTCGCACCAACAAAGTGTAGATGGGTGGTTCAAGCTCTCGTGCACAGGGCGCCACAGCCAAGCTGACAAACCTGAGATCTAAGTCTACATCGCGCGATGTCATAGCAGACCTAGCGATTAAAATATTGTACAATCAAATAGATACAGTCGAAAAACTACGTGATTTTTATTTGAGTAATATCGAAGGCATAGCAGAACTTGACATAACGCCCCATATGACACCACTAATAGCTGCGTGTGAAAAAGTTAACAAAGAATTTGTTCAGTTCTTGTTAGACAAAGGGGCGAGTCCGAACAAAACTTCGAATAAAGGTGACAACTCGCCCCTATGTTGTGTATGTGGTGGGAACGATTTTTTCATATCAACCCGCTCAAAAAGCAAAAATGACCGAAGGCCAGTCGCAGAAGTTTTGTTAAAAAGTGGTGCAAGTTTCCAGCCCGATGTTGATGGTTTGCTTCCACCGTTTTTTGCTGGTTTACATGGTCTTGGCGATCTCGTTGACTACTTCCTGACAAATGAATCAACTGCGAAACAAATGACAAAACATGATAAGATAGCTACACTCGAAATGCTTGGTGTGTTCCATATCCTACTTCGATCAGACATGAAGCCTGCCTATACCGCATTCGGTCGAGCAATGATGCTCCGATACGAAGATCCAGATGACGTGATTCTTCCGAACTACGAGTCTCCTCTCAGAGAATATCTCGAAGGTGATGAATGTACAACTATGGACCAGTTGAACAACATTCAACATGACATTCAAGGTCTGAAAACGCACGCCTTCTTGATTTGCAATTAGTTCTACCGACAAAGCTTAAGAATGAATTCCTGACGAGTGTTTTCTTACGACCAGAAGTTTGTCAACTCAAGATGGAATGTCATGCGAATGGACATAATGATATCACCCCATCCGTAATGGATCGTACATTCCGTCGATTTTCGTACGGTATAAAGCTTCAGTTGGAATCAGCAATACGTCTAACATTGGTACCCGAGTGTCTGGCAAGATTCGTAAACTGCTTTATCCATGGCGATGATTACTACCCACTGACTAGCCATATAATTGACATTCTGAACTCATACGGGGATGCACTACTCCGTTGTGAATCTGCAAGAGAGTCCAAAATCTACTCGATCAAGCAAAATCTGTTAAGGTTGCTGGTTAATGCATCCTACCTGTACAAAGACGACAAAGGACTGGATGCACTCTTTCTCTCTGTGCAAAGACTCTTTGCCATCATCCAAACCAGGAGTAAAGGAGAGGAAAGGAAAACTGGAAGTGAGGTCTATTCACTCAGTAGAATACTCGTGGCCGGTAATTTAGTCGCTTTGTGCGGTAATTGTCATACGGCATTATTTCCTGCTGACAGGGTTAGAAGTTTGACTCGGTTGCTTCGTGTCATACTTCGTTTTGAAGACGCTTCCACTCTATCCAGTGAAGGTGATACCTTGCTGCACACTATAGCGAGAACAAGGATGCGGAGGTGCTGCGAGGGAATATATCCTCACATCGGATATTCAGTTCTCGCATTATCTCGTGTACTAGTCAGACATGGTTGTTCCTTGACGGCAAGGAACAGAGCTGATAAAACACCCGCTGAGTGTTTTTGAGCGTGCTGTTGGGAGATCTGAGAGAAAGGACATTCGTAGGGCACAGGAGTTTTTGAATTCTCTACAATCACCGCCAAAGGTGCTGGATTTGCGGGAATTGACTGCCGGAACAATACTCCGGCACAGAATCTCATATCGTGACATTCTCCCTACATCTCTGTGTGAAATTGTCGAGAATGACTCCCTGGTGTTTTCTAATATAGCAGAGGACTTAAAAGAGGAGGACCCTCTTCGTTTTGCGGACCTGGACTTTGAATTGAGAGGTAAAGGTGACCGGGATGAATCGAGGTGTAGATATGTACAAGATTGCTGGTTTTGCCGTTCCGGAATGTATGGCCACTAAAATCTACTATCAGAACATCGTAAGCCAGACAAAATGAAGGGAGGGGTGGAGAAGACAAGAAGAGATCAAATTTTTGGAATATGAGGTAGGAATTTCAGTAGAGCAGTACTGGAAGGAGTAAGGACGATGAAGGACTGTAAGAGAACAATATTTGGATGCATGCAAAACAAGGCCTAAAAAAAATGTTAATTTGCCCTCCATTGGGTCGGTCGGTCGATTTTTATTTATAATTATTATTTTTTACCCCAGCAAAACCCGGATGTAACCAATACACATGTACGTAGTGTATATTGCAAGTATACATGTACCGGTATGTAGGACGAAACTGTGCAAGAGTAGAGCTCCCCGATATTTTTAAAGGGTCTTTTAAATGGGCAAAATGCATATAAAAGTGCTCTTTTAAGTCAATGAATAGGAATTTTGTTAAATTCTTCATTCAAATCTGACATTCGCTCCCAAAAATTGTGAGTTTGTATATTTTTGGTCTGCTTAAAAAAGAAATAAATGCGAATCTTGAGGTCAAAGGTCACAAGGCCTCATGTCAGAATTGAGCTCATAGTCACGATAATTTAAAACTGCTTATAGGATTTTAATGTAACTTGGTCAAGGTCACACTGACTTATACATCTCATTGGTCTTGCTAACATGGTAAATTGAAGCTTTTCAAATCACATCAATTGGATGGGAGTGCGGACTGTGGAGGCATACCCATCGAATGAGCGCAGTCGAACTGCTCTAGATTTTAAACCCCAAGTTTAGTTTTGGGGATCTTTTGTTATCTGAAAGCTTTATGCCCCAAAGTCACAACCCTGCAGTAATAGATTCTGAATATCTTTAGGGTTTTTTCTTATTAGTTGATGAAAAATCGTCGGGGGGGGGGGAGGGGACCCCCCGAAATTTTCGACTATATTTTATATTATAAACACAACAAAAAAAAGTAACCACCCCCCTTTTCAACATATCATAACTTAAAAAAGCAACAGGTTAGTGCAAAATAATTTGGCAAGGGTGTTCCTACACTATAATTGACTAACTTCTGTGTGAAAATATGATTGATTCGTCAGGTCACGTCATGCATGATGAGCATGCAAATTAAAGGTGAAAATTCCACTTTTTCAAAATCAAGGAGTCGCATCTCGTTACGGAGAAGATAATGGTAATAATGACATTTTTGCTTTATTTATAAAGTGTGCTCACTCACCATGACATGGTTACAACGCTCTATGTTCGCACAACATGTAAAGATACATTTTGCTGAAAAATATCGGATTCAATTTTTGCAATTAACGTAATGGATTTACATTTCAAAATTGAGAAAGGGTGGATTTTTAAATTGAGCTCACTGAAAGCGTAAAATATGCCGAAAGTGCCCAAAGAGAGGTTATAAAGGAGGAGGATAAAACGATAGATGCTTAATATAAATAGCGATAATCATTTGTAACCAGAAACAGAATTTTCAAAATCCTACATCAAAACTCCCCCAAAATGACGCATTGTGACTTTGAAAGTGACTATTTTTGGCCGTTGAATGGTGTGCTCATTCATGCATGACTTGACGGATCGAACACCTTTTTCATAACAGAATTTAGTCAACAGAGCAGAAACAACCGCCCAAAATTAATTTTGGCTCACAACGCGTGCTTTTTGTAAAGTTATTGTATTTTGAAAAAGGGGGTAGTTAATTTTTTTTGTTGTGTTTAGGCAAAAAAGGTTTTAAAGGTTACATGTGTTTATACCTCATCTGAAGAGCAGACCTGTTCTTTCAGATGAGGTAATAGCCCCATGTAACCTTTTTAACCCTTTGATGCTATAATGTAAAATGTAGCCAAAATCTGGGGGGGTTGTCCCCCCCCCACGAGAATTTTCATTAATTTAATAAAAAAAAA